>VMDO01016087.1:22796-49100 GCA_007922755.1 Pedetes capensis | reverse complement strand
GTGGAGCCTTAAATTTAAATGACTAAGTGAAAAAAAGCCAATATAAAAAAGACTCATACAGCATTTAAATGGATCCCCAAAGGAACACTGGGCTGGGATGAGGTCCCAAGTTCGAATCCCAGCACCACAAAAATGGGAGAAGGATGTGGCAATCCACTCCCAAGGCAATCCTGAAACAGCCATTGAAAACCCTGTGAGAGTCGCTATGATTCGGACTCCACAGCACCTAACAACAACAACAAAGGAATACCCCCTTTGCCTCTAAATAGCCTTTTAGTTTCCTGTTTTCATAAATACTCTTTGTTCCTTGATGCATTTTGTTTCTTGATTATTAGCTTATGATTGCTTCACCTGCTACCATTGACATGTGTCTAAATCTTCATTTCTTATAAGTGATCTTGTAAGTTCCCATTTTTCTCACACAAGTTATAAAACTGTTTCACCTTGGTAAACTGCTTGCCTCCTGTACAAAACCTACTCCTTTGTTCTTACAAGTTCCTAAGTTCCTGGTTTGAGTTACTTACAGGTCAACCTGTGAGATAAACTACCCGGAAGAAAGTACACCCTCCCCTTTTCATTCTGGCAGCAGGTTGCTAGCCACTTTTCCCACTTTTGTAACCTTGCTTTGTCTGTTTTCGCACCATTTTACTTCGGTGATCCTGTTTTACTCAGTCAAGCTCCCTTCTATTTGGGGCTCAGACATGGGGGAGAGAACTCCTCCGGGATATCCTGACAAAACAAACCATGCAGACTAGCCCCTGGTCTCTCTAGTCTCATATATTTCTGCAACAGCATGATTCCACTTACATGACATGTTTTAAAAAGAAAACTATGGAGACTATAGCGATTGTAAAAGATAAGTGACTGCAGGGGTGGTAAAAAGTAGAGAGAACATAGGCAGAGAGCAAATGATTTTTAAGGCAGTGAAAATACTGTGTATGCCACTTAAATGTTAGATACTTATCACTATGCATTAGTCCAAATTCACAGGATGTACACTAACAGTGAATTCTCCAATATAAACTGTGGACTTTGGATGATTATGATGTGTCAGTATAGGGTCCTCAACAGTAACAAACATACCACTCTGCTGGAGGACAATAATAAAAGGGGAGGCTACGCATATGTAGAAGTAGAAGGATATGCACCAATGTACTTTCCTCTTATGTTTGCTAAACTCTTAAAACTGCTCTGAAAAATAAAGTCTTTAATAAAAACTTAAGTAGACACAGATTGGGAACTTTACCAAAACAGAGGGAAGAGTCAAAACTAAGTATTTAGATATTGTGACATTTCCCCAAAATTAAAAGTAAATACACTATTGCCAAGGAGACATTTTGCAATCACAGGTATCAAAGATTTAAATGTTGAACAATAATATATAACACTATTTTGAACAAATGTCATAAATATGCATATATAATAATTAGATAGATATTTAGGAGATGCAATCACAAGTATGATTTCAGTATGTGTAGGGAGAAAATGGGAGGAATTTGGCAAAAAAACCCAAAACTAGGAAAAGGGCTTTTGAAGATTTGGTTTGTATATTAGAAATCTAGGGAAAGTGAAAGTAACGTGACTGGACACTTTTCCAAAATCCTTCACAACTCCCCCGAACCTGATTAGACAAATGGAAAACAAAGGACTCGAAGCTGATTGGTTCAAACCATCTATAAAAGGAGCTGCACTGCAGCCTCTCTCTCTCCTCTCTCCTCTCTCCCCTCTCCTCTCCTTCTCCTCCTTCCCCCCTCTCTCTCTCTCTCTCTCTCTCTCTCTCTCTCTCTCTCTCTCTGCTAGGAATCATTGGCAAGAAAAGGACTCTCTCCCCACTTGACCAGCAACACGGAAGCATCTCTCCTCACAACCACAGAGACCAAGACAACTAGATGGCGCTTTCTAGGAAAGATGGACAACAAGCAAGCTGAGGAAAGCCTCTTGGACCCAGCACCAAGAGGCCGAAGCTGAGGACAGTTTCTGGTCCCAGTGCTGGAGGCAGAAGAGCCGCCACTGCCCTCAAAGCAGCATAGGAGCTGTAGCACTTGTAAGATGTACACTTTGGGTTCCTCTTGGCCCTTCTCATGGCAGACAGAGACAAAAAGCTTCACTTCATGGTCCCCTAAGGTAAAGTGTCCTGAGGCTTTTCCTTTCTCTCTCTTGTGGCATTCCCAAGAGCCACAGGAGTCCACACCTCTCACCCAAGGGTCCCGAGTGACTTGTGTATAACTATCTGTGTGCGTAGCTGCACCTCCCTTCTGACATCTGGGCCAGACTGGCAAGGAGCGCACCCCACAAGTATAGATAAATAAAATGCTTCAATAAGACACTATCTGTATACTGTCCCCTACTAATGGTAATATATGTTGCTAGGAAACCCAGTAAGAACAACAACAAAAACAAAAGTTTCAATTATGTAAAGATCTGATGTAAATCTTAAAACAGAACACATTTATTTCTGGTCTTTATGCTCTGACCTTTGCAAAACTTGCATTGCTCCATAAAGTAATCTTAAATATATAATTTACTAAAACCTGTAGCTATAAATACATCAGTCATGGTCTGATTAATAAAACTAATATCTTTGCACTCCTGAAGAGAGATTGGCTATCCATTCCCCAGCTGGTAACATCACCTGGTATACATAATCTTTCTTGTTTCCCATTCACTGACTCATTCATTAAAAAGTATTTATATTAACACCGATCATTTGACAAGCCCTGTGTTATAGACACCATAGAGAAAAAAATGAGGAAAACACAGTACTTGCCTGCTAAAAAAATAAAATCTTTTGGCAGACACAGATGTTTATCCAATATTCATACAAAGAAATGTGGAAATTTAGTTGTCATAAATGCTACAGAAAAGAGATACAAGTTGGTTTAAAATTTTTTTAAAATAGATGAAGTCAGCCTGATCAGGTAAGTAAGGAAAAGCCTTCCTGAGGAAGTAACACTTAGTCTACTTTGATAGCAAGGGTGTGTGAATGTAAACTAGGTGACAAAGGTGCAAAGAATGTTGTAGGTGAGGCCCTATTGCAGAGGGTAGCTTGGAGAACACCAGAAGATGGTGAGGCTGAAACTGGATGGGAAGTGAGAAAATATGCATGTTCTTGTGAATTGTGTTGTTTTCTCTTTATGCCAAGAGCAATAAGATGGGTTTTCAGCATTAACAGCAGGGGGATAACGTGATTTGATCTACATTTTAATGCTCATGGTGATTGCTCTCTAAAGATAAGAGGAGAGCCAGAGAAGGAAGAGAAGTTAGGCTAGTTAGTTGTCCAAGTAAGGTACAATTAGGACAGTATTATTAGGACAGAAGATAAATGATCCCACGTCAATATATGTTTATTGTTGTTAGATGCTGTCGAATCATTTCAACTCATAGTGACCCTATGTACAACAGGTTAAACAGTATTGTTTGTGCTTCTGTGCTATTCATAAGGTTTTCAATGGCTAATTGTTTTTTGGGAGTGGGTTGCAGGCCCTTCTCCCAAGCTAACAGCACCTGGTGTTCCCAGGAGGTCTCCCACCCAAGTACTAACCAGGTCCAACCCTGCATAGCTTCTAAGATCTGATGGGATCTGGCACCAGGCACCACAGTGGTATGGCTGCAGGCAATATATGTTTAGGAGGCAAAATCAACAGAACCAGTTAATGACTGCACATGGGGTGAGGGAAGAATCAGAAATGATTTTTAGGGTTTTGATTCCCATTTCTCTAGCTCTCATAGTTCTTCATCTTCCAAAAGTTTGGCCATTAACTAAAGCCTCAGACAAATTATATCCTTCTTTGACAAAAGACTGAAGCGGAAGATGTCAGGAACAGTATTGATATCCCAGCTTAAGAAGAAATGTGGCATTACCTGAAATAAGGAATGCTGAAACAAGTCCAGGGTTTGTCTGTGTTTACATGCTTAATTGGTTAGTAACTTTGGTTATGTTGAGCAAGTGGTTGAATTTTTGTTATATTAAATGTATGAAGAGATGACTGTCAGTCAAAGATTTGTGCTTGGCCTTTCAAAGTAGAAGGTTATTGTGGTAACTTGCTATACTATCAAAGACTATACAGACTTCCTCAACTTACAGTGATCCCACTGATGATTTTGCCAACGTACCCTGATATAAAAGTGATTAACATTCAGTAGAAATCTTATTTCAAAGTTCAAATTTTGATTTTTTCTTGGGCTAGCAACATTCAGTAAGATACTCTTCCTGCAATACTGGACAGAAAAAGTGAGCTACAGCTCCCAGGCATCCACACACTCCTGAGGACAAACAGCTGATTCCCCACAGAGTATTATTACTAAGCTATGATGTTCAGTGGGTATCTGTATTTGCTAAACAGCCCCACTTCTTTACATTTAGGTGGGGATATATGCTTGTTTCTTACTGATTATGAATGGGCAAGAGTAGCTATGTGTCATTTTAGGTCCATGAAGCTTAAGAAGTAGGGGTGTTTTTCACCCTCTCATTCCCTATCCACTATCCTCAGGCAAAAAGTCTACATGCCTTATACGAGAGTATACCTGCAAGAGACAGGGAATCAACTTCCCCTCATCACCAATATGGAAGAGACACAGTGACCAGAAACCTTGAATTGAGCTGTTGTCTCACCAAGAAATCAAGTTTTATTGTGTTATGCCAGTAGAATTTTGTGCAATGCTTATTACAACAGCTAGCGATTTCCTAACTAGCACAGTGGAGCTGGATGTGCTTTTGAGATATCCATGGGAAGCTGTCAGGTAGACAATGGAGAAATAAATCTGCAGGTCATGGGATAACTCTGGACTGACGACTTTGAAAGTCATTTAAGAAATGGTGATATTAGCTGGGCGTGGTGGCACATACCTGTAATCCCAGCCGCTTGGGAGGCGGAGCCAGGAGGATCGAAAGTTCAAGACCAGAGGAAGTCTGCATAATTCCGCGGAGACCCTGTCTCAGAAAGTAAAGGAAAATAAGGGGGGTGGCTAGGGGTGTAGCTCAGTGGTCCAGCACTTGCAAAGCATGCAAGCGTGAGGCCCTGGGATCAACCCCCAGTACCACAAAAAAAAAAAAAGAAATGGTGATATTAATAGTTGTTCATATGGATGAGGGCTTATGAAGAAAACAGTTGAAAGGAGAGAGAGCTTTGCTCAGTAGCAATGACTATTTCACTTACGTAAGTACATACATATAAAGGTACTTTCTTCTTACAGATGTAAAATGTAGCAGATAAAAATGGCTAACCAAAGTATCAGCTATTCAATTATAGTTAAACAACCTCTAGACATTCCTATTTTTACTCCAAGGATAGATACTTAGCACCTACTCAATGTCAGGAATAATTTGGAGCCCATGAATATAATCAATCAAGTTCTAACAGAGGCCACTATGATTGCTACCTTGTAGCAGGGGACCCCATCTAGCTTGAAGGTGAGGGAGAACTTCCCAGAAGACCTATCATCTGAGGCCCAGAGGTTTAGAGGGAATGAAGCTGGCTGGAGTAAGAGTGACTGGGCAAGTTATCCCTGGTCAAGGGTACAGCATGAAGGGAAGATGCTTGAGACCCTTTAAGAATTGAAAGAGTGACAGTGTAGAAAGGGAGGAGGTCCAGAAGTTAATAAGCAGTCAGTTTAAAAATTAAGGATGATATTAAGGATGATTTAAGTATAAGACAAACCTTGATGATTTTGTTCAGGAGAATGACATAGAAGAGCAACATTATATTTCAGATTTGTGATATTAAGTAAGATTTTTAGTAATTACTTAACAATCTAACCACTATGTTTTATTACATTATTTCAAAGAGAAACCTGTCAGAACACCAAACTTTCTTATGAGCTACTGTTCACTCAAGTTCTTTGTGATCTGAGCAATACTTCATATGTAAATTATTACTACAAATATTCTTTAGTCAGAAACAGTGTTAATATAGAGCCTACAGAACTTTACCCACACAATGTTAGACTCCACACTCTTCAGTTAAGGTTTTTTGTTGTTGTTGTTGTTGTTATTGTTTATTTGTTTGTGGTACTTGGGAGTTAAAACCAAGGCTTTGCACATACTTTGCAAGTGTTCTAGCCTCAGCCCTTTTTCTTTATTTTTTATCTTGATACAGGGTCTTGTTAAGTTACACAGGCTGCCTCTCACCTCAAACTTGAGATACTCCTGCCTTAGCCTCACAAGTCACTGGGATTACAGGCATGTGCCGCTGCGCCCAGCCTCCTCAATCAAGTTTAACCAGTAATTCCAAAAACACTGAATTTTCACTTCACATTCTCTACTAATTCATAATTAATTCATTTAATAATATTAACTGAAGCAGGTAATACATCTAGCCAAGTGAGACTTGGTATCTGCCCTCAAGAAGCTCCCTGCCTAGAGTTAAACAGAGAAAAATGATGACAAGCCACTATCACAAATTCTAAGCACAAAGTGAAACCAGAGGGAGGCCAGAGGCTCCAAAGAAGTCTCCAAAGAAGAGATGATATTTCATCAGGACCACACAGGTTAAACAAAGATTGACAGACTGTACAGCACAGAGCAACATTCCAAAGAAAAAGTAAAGGCAAATGAGTGGTCAAATTTCATAATACACATAAAGTGATATAAACTGAATTAGTAGGTGCATTATGTTATTGTTGTTAGGTTCCAGCAAATCAGGTCCAACTCATGGTGACTATGTACAACAGAATGCCATGCCACTCCCATGCCTGGCACTATTGTCAGTGCTTCTCTGCTATTCATAGGGTTTTCGATGGCTTATTTTTTCAGGATTGTTTTGGGAGTGGGCTGCCAGGTCCTTCTCCCATTTTTGCAGTGCTGAGGATTGAACCCAGGGCTTCAGGGCAGACAGAGAAGCACTCTACCAACTGAGCTAAACCTAGGCCCAGGTTGATTATAAAATGGTCTTTTACATCAAAGAATGCTGCATAGTTACTATTCTTAATTGGCACAACAAACACCAAATCTCTTACCTCTCTTGCCTCACTCTGCTTTTCTAATGTAGTACTTATCAATCTCTAATACACCAACATACATGCAAACATGTATACTTCACATAAATATTTTATTTCCTGCCTTCCTCCATGAGAATGTAAGTTCCACCAAAGCAGTCAGTGGTCTTTGGTCTGCTAACTAAAGAACTAAAACACCCATCCTCATAGCAGATATTCAATAAATCTGTTCCAAGAAGAAAATGCATCCTAGGAGCTAGCTATCATGGAAATGGTTTTTAACATACATACATATCAGAGTTAGTGCATAACTCATGAATATAAATTGGCTTATTTGTATCTATATTTAATACTTTAATATATGTTTACATGATAATCTCACACAATAGAAATTTCCCTTCAAAAAATGGAAATAATAACATACAGGGGTTCTAACAGGCTCTATCTGTTGCCTCTGTTACGAAACATGTTTTTGCCCTCATATTCCCTCACAATCTATTGGCTAGAACCAGTCATATGGCCACTTCACACATGAAAAGGACCACAGGAACAAATTCTTGGTCTTCCAGGCTATGAAGAAAACCTACTACATGTGTGATGACCATCTAGGCCTATGGAGTCAACCCTCTCTTCATTCACCCTGGAACTTGAGCACAGAAGAATCAAACTCACAAGGTAAAGTTAATGCTGCTTGTGGTGCTATGAATAATGAAGTTCTTTGCCTTTGACCCAGGAGTCTGATGTCTTCTGTAGCATCACTGAAACGGTAACATGCAACTAGCTAATAAATAACTGTTGTTCTGTGCCATCAAGGCAATTCAGACTCATAGAGACCCTTATAGAATTTTCAGTGGCTGATTGTTTCAGGATTGCTTCAGGAGTGGATTGCCACTCCTTCTCCCGTTTTTTGCAGAGGATCAAACCTGGGTCCTCAGAGAGTGCAGAGGAGCACTCTACCAAGTGAGCTAAACCCAGCCCAGTAAGTAACTACTGAGTACTATCAAATCCTAGACGCAAAGGACCCTGATTTTCTCTTGCTCTTTCTGACATTTTATAGAAATAGTTCCATAATACTATCTTTCCTAGTGAGTTTGTAATTCTATGTGACTGTACTGGCCCCAAATCTTGATATAGCTCCAGGAAAACACATTTGTGTGTGAATATGAATACACGTTTTAAACTCTTCTGTAGTTGAATTAAAACTAAAAAGTACTAAGCAATTTTATTATACAATTTCACTTCATTGCTCTAGAGAACAAAGGTTCTCAAATAAAGGCAAATGGGCTGCTTAGAAATAATCAAGCAATAAATGAAAAGAACTAATGATTAAGCCTCTTTCCCTGGGAGTTTGGTAGGAAAGCAAGAGTGAGAGATAAAGAAAATAGAAAGAGGGCACAAAACATCAAGAAAAGTTCATCTAAAGAAGGAGAAATTTTCTAAAGGTTTTGTGTAACTAACTCAAGCACATTTACACAAGTTCTAAAATGTAACACTACAGCAGATTAGGGTGGTTGCAAATTTTTACTAGTAAAGATTTGCTGGGAGAACAGTGTTAAATTATTTGGCTTAGAGTTCCAGGGCAAAGTTCAGATGGCAGGATTCAGCAAAACAAAGAGTTTTATTTCCTCCATTCAAATCTCTTGAGTACAATTGTTTCTAAAGCTTTAAGGAGTCACTGATTCTTTTCTTCTAAACTTCAAAAGTGAAACTAGAAAGTGAAAACAGTATATTTCTGGACCATTAGTTACATTTGCTTTTCAGATTTCATTCAGTTGCACAGGTATAAGAGAAACTTTCCAATGATTACTTAAGATAGGAGAATGGTAGCTGTACTGAGCTTATACAAGTAGCTTTTTTTTTTCTTGATAAAGAATCTGAGCAAGCTATCCTAAATAAATAAGGAAAAGAGAGGTTGTAAGGTTGTCGTTTGGTCTGATTACATATGATAACAGCATAACTCAATTCCCTTCCCATCCTCTAGTGCCACATCTGGCCTATTATACTTTCAGTTGAACAAACTTTATAAAAGATTTTTAGATGTCTTCATTTTTATGCAACAAGAGAAAACATACAGCAAATTACTTTTTATAATATGTTGAGTTTCTATAAGTAAATTAAAAATTAGTGGAGGAATAGTGCAACTCCTTAGTCTCTTGTCCATTAAGAGAATATTCTAGTCTAATAGTTTCAAGTCATGCTCACACATGTTTTTGGACATTTCTAGAGAAAATATCCTTAAAGACATCTCTATTATAAAACGCTGGCTGGGATTTAGCTCAGTTGGTAGAGCGCTGCGCTGCAGTCTCTGAGGTCCCGAGTTCAATTCCCAGCACCACAAAAATGGGAGAAGGACCCAGCAATTCACTGCCAAGGCAATCCTGAAACAGCCATTGAAAACCCAATGAGGGTCACTATGAGTCAGATACTGAATCAATGGCACCTAACAACAACAACAATTACAAAACACAGCACATATACACAACATGTTAGATCATTTTCTACTGTGACAGTATTACTTAATAGAGTTGAATGCAATTAATTTTATTCAAACATTTATTTCAAAGGGGGGAAATTGAGACTCAAGTTCTGTTACAGTGGTGAGAACTTTACAATTTCTTACAACTGTAACTTATTAATGCAAATAGCCATTAATAAATGGACACTTTAAAGTGTTCAAAGGAAAGTCCCACAAGTGATAACTTAGTAATATTTGTAGTTTAAAAATGGAGATTACTTCTTAATTGCTTCTCAACTCAAACCTCTGCCCTAGCAGGAGGAGCCCATGCCATCAAACATGGCATGAAGGTGAAGTGTCCTTCTTCCTATTTTCCTACAAAGGAACATTGGGCCTCATCCTGTAAGTTACCTTGGACCTCAGGATTGCTACAGCAAAATGTCCAATGGAGCTGCCATAGGAAAAATACTTTTCAGGTTTTTTTCTAATATTTTATGCCATTAACACATCCACATCTTTAGAGTCAATTTCAGTGAGATATATTTGGTTTGTAAATAAGAAAATAAAGAGACAAATATAATATTTGGCTGGGGGTGGTGGCCCATCCCCATAATTCCAGCAACTCTGGAGGCAGAGGCAGGAGAATTGGGAGTTCAAGGCCAGAGGCAGCCAATGTGACATAGGGATCCCTGACTCAAAAACAAATAAACAAGGAAAAACAAACCAGTAATAATGGTGATGTCTCCTCAACATTCTGCACCTTTGTAATTTGAACTACAATGAAAGAGTCGGTCTGAATCTCTTCCAAGCATCGTCAGAATGTAATGTAATACAAATTAGTAAATGTAAACTTTAGTTATGTTTTAAGTAGTTTTTTAAAAGGGTTAAAGGCTTTACTCACAAGTATCCAGTTACTGAATTCAAAAATACCTTCCCCGCAGACTTGTCAAAAAAGGGTGGCACTCCACACTTCCCTGTTCCCTTGCTTTTACCAGCCTTTCCACAGACATAGCTAGAGACTCAATACTACCATATTAAGTGAATATTTAATTTCATCAAGGTATTATTACCTTGCCTCAGATTACTCCATATATTGCAAATTGCCAAGCACACTGTTGTGGTGTCAATACATGTTCAGCATGTAAAGCTGATGATGGATGCTTCTGATACATATGTTAATTCCAAATGCTTAGCACCAAAGACTTGTAATGGGACATGGGAACTCAACCTCCATATTACCAGTTTTGTGTCCCATAACACCTCTTCCTTTTCCTTCTTGGAAAGAAAGCAGAACACAAGACAGTGGAACAAACACATGCTATCTCTCCAGCTACAGCAACAAACTGGAGCTATCAGGTGTCCATCTGCAGACTGGACAATCAGCTCTAGGATGCATCTGCAGAGCAGGGTTATACCACACAGGTGTAGTATACTTATTATTAGAAATTTCCTAATACTTAAAGAAAGCACACGTGAAACTAATTAGGCTCTTGTTTGCTATATATGAGTACTTTAAAATGTAAGAAAATCTTTATCTAGCAACTGATCCAACCTTTTTGTTTTTTACTTAAACTTCATTTCCATAAGCAATTCCAACATATCTTTGCAATTTACAAAGTATAGGCTGTTATCCTGTGATGTCTTGAAATCTTATCATGTATTACTGTGCAAAAATTTTTTAATAGACTAGTGCTATTTATTTTTCTTCTCTTCCTTTATCATTATGTTTTTCCTTTAGATCTAACATCTACACATTCAAAATGTGAAATATGTTGGAAAATATGTTTAAACATTTCTGGGCTTTACTGTGTTAATCATAATAGCATCTCATTTAAAAGTGTTTAACTTCAACTAATGCCAGATCCAACTCCTGGCAACCCTATGTACAACAGAATGAAACACTTTCCAACACTGTGCCCTGCTTGGCACTATGTCAGTGTTTCTCTGCTATTCATAGGGTTTTCAATGGCCAATTCTTTTGGGATTGTTTATGGAGTGGATTACCACATCTTTCTCCCATTTTTGCAGTGCTGGGAATTTAACTCAGCCTCAGAAAGTGCAGAGCAGTAATTTACCAACTGAGCTAAAGCCTAGCCTCTCATTTTAAAGTGGTCAACTTCAAACGATAGCATCAATAAAATGGACGTAGTTAATATTTTCACATACTCCATATTTCTTCTAAATCATATATCAAGGAGATGTGATATTCTAAGTAATAAAAGGCATCTAATGTAATGGTTAAATTAATACTTTTTCTTGGATGATATTGACAAATAAAATCTATCCACATTTGAATTTTGTTTTTATTTTTTAAATCTGATATATATGTGTGCATATATAGAGAGAAATATAGAGATACATAGAGAAATATATATATATTGTTCTGGAGACAGTGTCTCAGGGGTTTTGCATATCCAGATATTGGAGCAGGAAATCCATTTGTTCAATTTGCCTGGTCTCTTGCCAAGACTGTTAACACTCTTTCCAGCCACACATCTAACCACTTCTGTTCAAACAATGTTTTGGTCAACAATAATAACAAAAAAAGCCAATTTAAAGATGGACAATGGATTTGAATAGATGTTTCTTGAAAAAAGATATGTAAGTGGCTGATAAGCACATGAAAAGATTCACAAAATCTCTAATCATTATGCAAATGCATGTCAGAATCAAAATGAAATACCACTTCACACCTATTAGAATGGTTATTAAAACAAATAAATAAACAGAAAATAACAAGTATTGGCTTGGATATACAGAAATTGGAACCCTTGCCAAGGTACCAAGGAGCAGGCATGTAATGCCAGCTACACCATAGGCTAAAGGAGCAGGAGGATCTCAAGTTCAAGGTCAAAGGCAGCCTGCACAACTGAGCAAGACGTTCCATCAAAAAAAATTTTTTAAATAATATAATAAAAAAAGCTGGAGTGAGGTGGGATGCTAGAGTGCAACTCAGTGGTACAGCACTTGTCTAGAATGCTCAAGGTCCTGGGTTCAACACCTCAGCACTCAGTTCTGAAAAGAAAAAGAGAAAAGAAGATGATGATGGAAGCAGAAAGGGGGAAAAGGAAGAAGAAAGAAATTGGAACCCTTGTGCACTATAAATTGGTTAGTTAAAAAGTATAGCCACCATGAAAACAGTATGGCAGTTCTTCCTTAAAAATGAATAGCCAGACATGGTAGCAAATGAGCAAATGCCTATAATCCTGAAAGAAATGGGAGGAGCATCAAAAGGTTAAAGCCAATCTGGGCTACAGGATGAGACTCTTATTTCAAAAAAGGAAAGAAAGAGAAAAAAAAATAAAAAGGAAACATAGAGCTCATATGATTCATCAATTCTACTTCTAGATATACACTCAAAGGAGTTAAAAACAGAGACTTGAACAGACACTTTGCTGTTGTTGGATGCCGTGAAGTCAGATCCAACTCATAGCAATCCTATGTACAACAGAACAAAACACTACCCTACACTGTGTCATGCCCATGATTTTTTTTATGTTTGAGCCCAATATCGTAGTCACTGTTTCTTCTCATTTTGAGTCGCTGTCACGAAGTAAAAGAAACTCTTAGGGTCTTTACTCTATTCCCATCATTAAGGTCCACACATTTTGAAGGAGGCAACTCTTCCCCAGTTGTTTCTTGAATGTCTTCCAGCCTGGAGGCTCATTTTCCTGCACTATATTTGACAGTGCTTCTCTGCTATTTATAAGGTTCTCAGTGGCTAATTGTTTCAGGAGAGGACTGCAGAGTCCTCCTCCCTAGTTTGTCAGTCTAGAAGCTCAGCTGAAACCTATCCATTATGGATGGCCCTGCTGGTATATGAAATACCAATGGCATAGCTTTCAGCAATACAATAACATGCAAGCCCCCACAGCATGACAAGCTGACAGACACATGGGAGTAAACAGATAATTGTTGTTGTTATGAGTCATCAAGTCAGGTATGATACATAGTGATCCTATGTACAATAGCTACATACAATAGAATAAAACACTCCACAACACTGTGCCATGTTCAGCATTATATCAGTGCTTCTCTGCTATTCATAGGGTTTTTGATAGCTGATTTTGGGGGACAGTTTCAGGAGTTGGCTGCTGGTTCCTTCTCTCAATTTTGTGGGGCTGGTGATCAAACCCACGGCCTCAGAGTATGCAGAGCAAGCACTGCACCAACTGAATTAAACTCAAGTTGTTGCTGTTGTTAAGTGCCATTGAGTCAGTTCTGACTCTTAGAGACCCTCACAGAGTTTTCAATAACTGACAGATTGCTTTGAGAGTGTATTGCCAAGTCATTCTCCTGGTTTTTTGTTTGTTTGATTGGTTGGTTGGTTTTTGTTTTTTTGTGATGCTGGGAATCAAACCTGTGTCCTCAGAGAGTACAGAGCAGCACTCTACCAACTGAGCCAAACCCCAGCCCAAGGTAAACCTATAGCAGCACTATCCAAACAATGGAAGCAACCCAAATGTCTATTGACTGAAGCATGGATAAACAAATGAGATATGAACAAACAATAGAATATTGTTCAATCTTTAAAAGGAAGGAAATTAGGCCATGGGCTACCATATGGATAAACCATGAAGAAATTATACTAAAATAAGCCAATCACAAAAGGCCAGCTACTGCGTAATTCTACTTCTGTAAGATACCTAGAGTAATCAAATTCAAAAAGGCAAAAAATGAAAAGACTAGTTACTAAAGGCTTGGAATAGGGGAGAATGTGGAGTTATTCAATGGATATAGGCTTTCAGTTTGGGAAAATTAAAAAAGTACTAGAGATGGTTGGTGATGATGCCTGCACAACAATATGAATATAGTGAGTACTCCTGAATTGTATACTTAAACTGGCTAAAATAGTAAATTTTGTTATGTATATCTTGCAATTCCTTTAAGGAAACAATGAATTACCATACCTTATTCTAATAAAATAAAACTAAAAATAAAAGTTAACAAAACAACAAAATAATGACATTGGGGGCTCTCTTCCACTATTTATATTCTTCAGATTTCTCTTCACCATTCTGGGAGCAAAAGGCAATAAATCTTTCCTTTCCCTGGATTCTTGGTCCTGCATCTGTTAATGGTGGCACTGAAAGAGGGGTCTTGCTGGAACACCTACCAGCAGAGTTCTCATTCTTTTCAGGACAAAGAATACTACATAATGGGATCACTCCACTAAATCCATGCCATTCACAGGATACGAAATGCAGTCCTAAAGTACTAAAAGAAGCCATGTATTTTCAAATACAGAAATTAATGTAATTCAGAATAGTATCTATCGGCAAACCACAGCAATTCTTAATCATTTTTAATCCAAGTCCTCTAGAAGAGTGCTTTGACTGATTTGAGTTACCATTTTAATGATACTTATTCCATCTCTTGAAATGAGATGGGCTACTGTTTGAAAACACATATCATCCCCGATGCTGCATAAGGGTTTTTATCATTGTTTTTAAGGCAAAAGATATCTTTAAACACACACAGTGAAGGATTTTAATAGATAGCAAGATAAGGTGTTTTGACATGTCCACAGTTACTGAATTATGCAGCTCAGTCAGATTTAGTGATTCTCAAAACAAAGCTCAGATGGAAACTGTGCTTTGGTGCAGGTAAATCTGCCCATTTTAAACCATCCTGAGTATTGTCATGATTCCTTTAACAGTATCTCAGAAAAACTAGATTATCTACTTTAACATCAAGGCAATGGTACGTACACATGCTAGGTAAGGCAGCATGTTTTCAGGATTAGGATATTTCATTGTGCATATCTTTGTTTTCAAAATAGGTAGTAATATGCCAGTGTACTTTGAAACAATATCATTACATAAACCTTATCAATTAATTAGTATCAATAATCTATTCTACACAAGACATACCTTCAGAACACAATCACTATCTCCCAGAAGGAGGATTATTTCTTTAAGAGTAATTTTGGTTTAGTCATAATGTCTGTGCTATGGTGTGAAAATTTTGCTCCTCTCCCAAATTGATGTTCAAATTCTCTTTCCAAGGTGATAGGAGATAGGACCTTAGGGAGGTAATCAGATTACGAGGGCAGAACCATCAAGAATGGCTGTCATTTTAAAAAAAGACCCAAGGTAGCTTATGTACCATTTCCCCCATGTGAGGGCACAGCTAGACGGTGCCATCTATGAGCCCCAAAACAGGGTCTCACCAGGCACTCAATCTACTGGCACCTTGACCCTGGACTTCCTAGTGTTCAGTAATATGAATAATAAATAAATATCTTTTGTTTATACGCTTCCCAGTTTGGGATAGCAGCAAAAATGAATTAAGACTGACTGAAAATCTTTCAAGATTATATCATATAAGCCCTTACATTCTGAAACACGGGACACTGATTCCAACTTTTCCTTCAGATAGAAAGCAGAAAAGTAACTGGTGACCTGGCTCCAAACCAAGAGAGTTAGTCCTGAATTGCAAACCCTTCTCTTGATGGTTGGGTTATGGGACAGTCACTTTTAAATTGTAAACTTCTTTACGTTCCTATACTAATGCCTTCCAAAGCAAGACAGAGGCACAGGAGCCAATGGTTAACAACCCCACTCTGACCAAAATGTTGCCAAACTGCTACACATTTTAATTCTTGTATTTGCTAAACATATCCTTCATCCTTTATTTTCTACAGGGTAAGGCAATCGTTATAGACTTCAATGTGGCTTCTAAAACGAAGATTTTTTTTTTTTTTTTTGGTAATACTTTGTGATTGAAGCCAGGGCCTTGTGAGTGTATATACTTTATCTCCAGCTTATTTTTATTTTTGGTTTTGAGACAATGTCTTCCTAAATTACACAGGCTACCTGTGGCCTCCATCTTCTGATCTCTGATCATCCTGTCTCCACCTCCTGAGCCACTGGGATTACAGGCATGTGCCACCACATCTGGTCCAGAAAGTTCTTTCTTTATCTTGACCCTTCCAATGATCTGAATTAGTTTAGGAAGAATACATGCTCATGTACATTAGTTTCACTCTAAGAATAAAGTTGTTTCAATGAAGGTCTGTGGTTTTTGCTTATTGGTAAGGTGCATAAGCTTATTTGTTAGTGCAGGGACTTTGTAAGATCCATGTGACTGCAGCCTCTTCCATTTCTTTTCAGAATCCAAACTAAGTGCTGGTATTTCTATATACATTAAGATGGTCCATAAGGTCAGCCTGGCACGGTGGCGCACGCCTGTAATCCCAGCGGCTCAGGAGGCAGAGGCCGGAGGATCGCAAATTCAAGACCAGAGGCAATCTGTGTAATTTAACAAGACCCTGTCTCAAAAAACAATTTTTTTTTAAAGTTTTTAAAAGGAAAAAAAATTGGCTGGGAGTGCAGCTCAGTGGTCCAGCACTTGCAAAGCTTGTAAGTGTGAGGCCCTGGGTTCAACCCCCAGTACCACCAAAAAAAAAAAAAGAAAAAGATGGTTTAAAAGGTCAAAAGTGGTTGCTAAGTGAAAAATAAGTGCTTTCAGTTGTATGCAGACAAATTCTATTAGTTACAAATTGTCAAAGGTCCTGAAGTTAACAGCAAATCTAAAGCTAAACCACAAGGATCCTACTTCCCAGTTCAGTATTTTTTGCTTCTTAAAGAATGCTCTATATATTTTGCCCCCTTTCCAAATTAATTATTTCTTCCTAAGTCCCTTACATTGGTTTCCTCATTCTAATAAAACTGTTTTATGCAAAACTCCCTGAGTTTCAACTCCAAAGCTTTCCCAGTGTGCTTTCTCCATGACAGTCACTTCAGCTTTTCATCCGTCTGGTTGTGCCTTGTCCAACTCTTGTCTAATCTCTTGATGATACACTCTCTGATCCTTCTCCAGATATTCCAACTAGTTATTTTCTTCTCAATATTGTACTTCTTCTCTTCAAATTCCATGAGTGACACTTCTTAAAATGTGGGCCCCAGCCCTCCTCTTGTTTCCCACTAATTCAATAATATCCAAGTCTGAGTTGCCAAGCTTGACCTCTAAACAAATTCTGCAACTGCCTTGGGACATTTCTATCACCCTTACTACTGCCACTTCAAATGGAAAAAAATAAGCTCCTAGTCACTCTCAGATAACTGTTTTCTTTCTCCCCACTTGATTTCCCTCATCAATAATATCACTCCCTTGGGAGGCAGAGGCTGGAGGATCGCAAGTTCGAGACCAGATGCAGTCTGTAATTTGGACACTCCAGTCTCAAAAAGTACAAAAAAAAAAAAAAGGTGGGGGGGCTGTGGGTGCAGCTCACCATCCTTTCAACCTTTTTATTAAACTATCCCACTTGTTATCACATCTCAACAATTACTCCTCTGTTTGCACTTTTACCACATGATAGAAGCTAGTATCAAGTGACCTCTTTCTTCATACCTGAATTAGAATAGCCATAGAGATATTTCTATACCCAAAGAGTTTTTTTAAAGAAAATAAAGGATTTGTTTTTATTAATCATTTTGTTATAGTTATTATCCTGGGTCCTCATCATCTTAAAGCCAGATATTTCTTAGAATAGCTAAGTAGGTGGTCTCCCTGATTTTAGTCTTCCTCTATCTGAATTGTTCCTATGTTTCTACCTATTTTCCTTACATGTTGTTTTCAACATGTCCCTATATGATAAAGACATTATCCTAGCTATGCGTTACTTGTAAAATTTAAATCCTCTGCAGATTTCAAAACTCTTCATATGACAAATGTAGCATTTATTGAGCACTATTTACCAATGATTGTTCTAAGCAAATTTTATTTCTTCCAATAGCTCTATGAGGTAAATGCAATTATCACTGTCATTTTCTGGATGAAGAAACTAAGGCACAGAAGAGTAACTTGTGCAAGGTGATATACATTATTGAGTCAGGACTTGAAAATCTGATTTCAGCAAGCTCTTAAAAGCTACATTATACTTTAAAATCCATAGTCTTACATAAATCTAACAGTCCATTCATAGCCCCCACTGTACCTCCACAAATACTTTAGTATAAACAGGGGGATCTAGCTTAGATCACTACAGCCTCTTTCATCCCTTTTTTTAACTCTGATGTTAAATCGTCTAAACTTTACCTATTTTCAACACCCAACTAGACCAACCAGACTAGACCGACTTCCTTAAGATATTTTAATAATTCTAATGTTTCTGACCAGGTGGAAAGCTCCATATTATATCTTCTTCCTTTGTACTCCACAACACCAAGCTGCATACAAGTCCCACTGTATGTATTCATTTATTTATCAATTACATAATGTATAATTCCAATGGCAAAACTTAGAGAAGGATAGCAAAGAAAGAACTAAGCCTTCCAAAATGCTTAAAGTTAGGAGTTCAAAAGAGAAAAAGACAAAAAGGAGTAATAAAAATAAGTTTTCAGAGCTTTGGTATAATTTTTTCATACCCAACCCATTATAAAAAATTATCGCATTTGTGTAAATCACTTGCCTGGTTATGGTAGATTATCTTATTAAATGTGGCAAGAGAGTACAAACTAATACTTTCCAAGCAATATTTCTTAATTCCATACAAAGTTTTGAAAGAGGTAATTTATCTTAAGAGGTTATGTAATTTCAATCATTAATTCTTATCCTAAATAGAAAGGTCATTTTAAAAATGGTGACTGAAACAAAACACTCTTCACATTTGGTTAATTCTGTGCATAATAACTAACTTCTATTTTCCCTGGTTATTGGATAGTTCATCCCATTTACTCTTACCAGCTTTAAGGAAAATATTTAAAATCTTACCAGCTTCTAAAGTCACTTTATTCACATACATATTCAAGAGAGAAATATTTTTGAACTTGATGGTTCCCTCATATTCCCACTCCTCCACCCCTTGCTCTAACCATCTGCGCTCTATCCCCTCCCACCCACGCACGCACAAAGGACTTAAACTACAGACTTCTGCTACAATATAAAGAAAATAACCACTCTTTGTTACACAACAGAATTGTTCCATTTACAAAGACTGCTAATAGTAATGGGTTTGCAAAATAAAATAATGTTACAAGGTCTCTTACATGGTCTACACTCTGCTGAGGCAAAGCTTTGTGATTTTCAGCTCTCCAAGTACAATACAAAGTCAAATGCCAGATCAAAAAAATAAATTTTAGAGCCAGCATCATAAAGTTGAAGGAAAATGATTCCCTCTGCATTATCCATTTGAGCAGCATCTTACATCAACATTAGTCCTATCAGCACCTGGCCTGATACCAGCTGCTTTCATCCTACAAACTAAAAATAAGATGCCTGATCTAAAATAGTGAGGGAAGATATGAAGGAACCACGTTTCACTTAGGAATTATTTCTCAAAGACAGTAAAAATAGATGATACATATCTGTAAAAATCCATTGGTTACATAAATTCCTCACTTCTACCAGATTTCCCTTTCAGATCAGTATCTTTTATTCTCTTCAAAACTGTCAATTCATACAATGATCTAGTGACATGTGATTGGCTAGCCAGTAATATTACTTGTTAAAATACAATAACAATGGCTCAAACGAATCCTGAGCAATATCATTGGTGTAAACCATTAGCTGCTTTGTTTTGAAGACCAAATCATGCAGAAACAGAATGCTTTTTTCCCTACAGTTTGTAATATATTCATTCAAATTATTTATTGAGTAAAGACTAAAACTAAAATTGTAACATATTGTTTTCAAGTCTCTTACAGAAAAATCAGTATAATAGCTTAACTTTTAAATATTGCTAGGCAGCATCATCTTATAGGCTTTAAAACAATAAAAAATTGTTGAGAGACATTACCAAATAACGAAGAGTTGGCAACAATATCTAAATTAATTTTAAGGCAAGGTACAAATTTTAACAAAGTCAATTCAGTTACAAAGTCATATAAAGAAATACACTCTGGTTAACCTGTGATCTATACTCATGATCTACAAAACACCCATCATAGAGGGATGTGGGGTTGGCACAGCTATTCAGACCCTACTGTGATTTATTCAGCTAAGCAGCTTCTGCAGCATGGAAAGGTAGAGGGGGCATACTTCTACTGAGCAGTATTCTGCTGCTGCCATATACAAAGGAAATGCATCTACAAATATATGGCTACAGAATTAAGGCCTCTTATGATATAGGTTTCTTCTTATTATTATTATTTTCTTTAAGATGGGGCTTCACTGTGTAGCCCAGCATGACCTCAAACTCTCTAGCCAAACCAGACTGGCCTCACATTCATGTCCGTCCTCCTGTCTCAGCCACCCAAATGCAGTGATTATGGGCATGCACCACCATGCCTGGCTGATAAAGGCATATTATCTTAAAATTTTCAGCAAAAATATTAAGTTTTCATCTATACTTTTTGTTCCCCTTTTCTTTCTTGTAACAATACTACATTTTCAGTATCTGTATATAAATGCTACAAATCTATTTTAATTATTCAACAGGAGGGTGAGAAATGATGACTCATGTCTGAAGTGTCAGATACCTAGTAATTAAAGCATCCTTCACATTGGACACACCATTTTGGTCCCTTCTTTTAATATTTTCCCAGTTCACCAAGTGGCACATAGCAGATGGTTAATAGAGTGTTTTGAGAATTTTTTTAAACAGCATTGTTCTAGGCATGGTATGATTATAAAGATACACTGTAGGACCAGGTTGTAAACCCAGCCACTTGGAAGGCTGAGACAGGATGATCATAAGTTCTAAGCCAGAGAGCCTATGCAAGTTAACAAGACTTTGTCTCAAAATAAAATGTTTTAAAAAGGAGACTGCAGGTGCAGCTCAGTAGAAGAGCACTTGCCTAGCATTCATGAGACCCTGGGTTCAACCCTCTAGTATTGAAGGAAAAAAAAGATGCATATGACAACTAAACTCCAGACTATTAAGGGTTTAAATATGACATCTCAGATCCAGGACCTTATCTTGAGAAAATACACAGAATATTTTATCTACCTTTTTCTCTGAGAAAAGATATTTTTAAGTGCTAGCTAATCATCTAAAATCTTATGAGACTGTTCCTTCTCTTTCTGCTGTTTTGACAAAGTACTATTTGAGCTGGAAAAAAATAAGGCATAACATCTAAAGCAATGAGCAAACAGTTTACTTTAAATCAGCACTGTTGGTCATGCTTCCCAGCTTTCCATTCTAGTCCAAGAGGTAATTTGGGGACTGGCCCAGATTTCTACTTTTAAAAGCTAACTCACTGGTGTCCCTTTAATGTCTCTTTACTGGAAATCCATCCTAAATAATTGCCGGTTGGTATGGGGCATCTCTAAAGGCTTGTCTGGAACCTAGCTTTCCATTGCATTGCTTTAATTGAGTGTTGTTTCTCTTTATTCCACTTTCTTTAAACGAGCAAGTAAGAATGGGAATCCTCTAGACTCAGTTCAAACTATTTTCTAATTAGATGATTGGAAAACTTTACTTAATAAAACGAACCCAGCATAAAAATCAAGTCATATTGTTAAGCACTTATAACTTACAAATTTTAGCAAGCACCAACTTTTGCAAGTCAGCCAACTTTGTTAGTTCTCAACAATTCTTTAATTAGGCTAGTCAGAAAGGAGCATGCACTAATGTGTGCCCTGGCTGAATTCCAGCAGGGGATAATTGCAATCTGGCCTACCTAAACTTCTACTTGCCTTAAGTGAATACAGAAGGCTTCTCCATTCCCCGTCTCTATTTCATTCTGCATTGATATTCTATGGAAGGCAACAGATGACAGACTTCTGCTTTTTACCCTGAGTACTACGGATTACCTGTTAACCAGAGCTGCCAAAAAATTGTACCACAATGTACTAAGAAATGAAGACTGTACTCTAAGTAGAACCAATTGCCTCTTTTCACATACATCCAGAATATTTATCTCACATACATACATACATACATACATACACATATATATATATATATATATATATATATCTTTCCATTCACCTAGACATTCAGAAGACCCAAGTACATGTTTGGATGATTGCATATAATTTCAAAGAAGATACACCTCCATGTAGTTTTTTGCTTTTTAGGTTTATTTGTTTCTATTTGTTTTGGCCTCTATGGTTGCTATTTGTTCCTATTCTGTCTGAAGAGAAAAATAAATGAGATGATACATAAATTACTCTCTGTACCAATATGATCTGGAAAAGCACCTTCTAGCCTGGTTCTTCTGAGAAAGGCAATTTTTAAATGTAAGATTTAATCATAAAACCATCAAGCTTAAAGAACCTTCTAGAAGTCATGTAATTTACTCCTCTTCCTTCAGGCATGCAAATTACTGTCCGCCAAAAGACTTACCCAAAGAAATCAAGTTTGATCTTGAGAAATTATGCAGCAGATAGGATAATTTAAAAGATAAATCTCTGCTGTTTTACTATTACTTCTCTGACAATAACTGAGCCTTCTGGTGACTCAGGATATCAAATATCAAAATGCTTGTTGAATATACTTGGGTTTAGAGATCACCTAAGGAGCATTAATACCTTAAGTGGTTTTCAATTGCAAGTTCCTAAAGGACCAGTGTGTGTGTGTCTGTGTGTGCGTGTGTGTGTGCATGCACGTGTGCTCCCATGCATGAATTTAAGAGAACGTAAAAGTTTCTAAATTCTTTAGTCTAAAAAAATGACATTTTCATTGACAGTCATTCTTAACTCTTATGCAAATATTTTACTAAATCACAAACTCCAACTTGACCTAAAACTTCTCATATTTAGGAAATAAATGTTTGCCCTTGTAAATAATTACATGCCTAGCTCATAATTAATATGTATTCCTTATCTAAAATCTTCTTTTCAACCCCTCATGAACAAACATTCTACATTCATATTTTAGCATATTTTGGGAGAAGATAACTTAAAATCATCAGATATTGATCAGCAGTCTTTACTGGCACTAAAAAAGGTGACATTGACTTGGTCTTAGATAAAATCCACCTGGCTCAAACTAAACTGAGAAAAACAGCCAAGAATGCTAAAGGCTTGGCTGAGCACACAATTGACCATAAAAAGCAGCTTTCAAATAAATCTAGATTCAACATAACCTTCCAGTCGATATTTCCACAAATGCTTACTCAGCATCCCTTTCCTAATGTATGTCTCAACTTACCTCCTGGACTTTTTCTTCCATCTTGTTTTTCCCCCAAGCCTCAACAGCTGTGAATCCACCTGCTTGTTCTCATTTATTTCTGGCTTCGAAACAAGCCAGAAGTCTAGAGTTTTCTTAATGTTTATATGGTTACATTGCATCCTTGGAGATTCTATTTCCATAGGTGAAGGAGATTGGAAAGGGGTGCTGATGCTGACTTTGTAAAAACCTCCAGATTATTCTAACACAAGTCCATGGTGTACATAGCATGACTCTGGCAGATCTGCAATGTCCAGGCTCAAGGCTTGTCTCTCCTCTCATAACCCCAACCACTGTTCTCTGGACAACTCAAAACTCTTTTATGAATAAAATATCGTATCACTTCTGAGTGCTCTTAGAGATAAAGCTCCAAGCAGTAGTATAACATATTTCATTATGGGGGCTATTTTGCAATTTAGTAATGGATAGAGACATTTTTGGTTGATGCACCTGAGTGAACATCATTAGCACCTAAGTGTGTAGATGCTAGAGACTCTGTAAATCATTCTGCAATATACAGAATAAGCTCCTAACAATAGTCATGCAGTTCAAAATATCAGTGTTGCCAAAGTTGAGAAAAATGGTGTTTAAAGCTTACCTTTCTTTTTCCACAATTACCCCATTCACATATTCATTAAAGAAACATACCCATTCTTCCTAACTCATGCTCCTAGCCCAGGTCCTTTCATCCTTCCCTAATCTTTCTTCTTTTCCATCTCACTCACCTGCTTAAATAAAACTCTCCTCAAGTTTGCACTACTGTATGCAAATAGCAGAATAACTTTCTTCTCTTTACTGTATTCCTCTTCCATTATCTTGTTTCCAATGATCTTTGTTGTTCGAGGTTGTCCAGTCAGATCCAACTCACAGCAACCCTATGTATAAGAGAATAAAACGCTACCCAACACTGACATGCACATGATCTTTTTACATGGGAGCCCATTGTTGAGGTCAGTATCTTTAGTCTAATTTGAAATCATAGTAACATCAGCAAAAGGCTTTACTTCATTCTCATTATTAAGGCCAACTCTACTTTGAGGAGGCAACTCTCCCCCCATGGATTCTTGAATGCTTTCCAGCCCAGGAGGCTTATTTTCCAGTAACATATTTGACAGGGTTTCTCTGCTAGTCAAGGAGATTTCAATGTGTAATTGTTTCAAGAATGGGCTTGTGGGTCCTTCTCTCTAGTCTGTCTTAGTCTGGAAGCTCAGTTGAAACCTGTCCACCATGGGTGCCTCTGCTGGTATGTGAAATACCAGAGACTTAGCTTTCAGCATCACAGCAACACACAAACTCTCACAGCATGACAAGCTGACAGACATGTGAGGCAATCATCTTTAGTACAGCCAAAATGCACCCTGATGGCTCTTGTGACAGTTGGACTTTATTGCCTTCCTATCCTTCTCAACAAGTAAACACTCTACCCAATTTGGTGGGTAATCAAAGGCCTCTGCATCACACAGGATGTGCTCCTCTCCAAGATCCAGACTTCTATATGCATTGGCTCTCACCACAACCATCTCACTTACCTCCTAACACTTCTCTCATCTCCCTTCATCTGTACCTGCCTCCTTGTTCTCAGAGGTTTACAGTGGCGTTCCAGTCACCTAACTATCCCTTCCCATCTGACATCACTTTCCAACTCACACCTACTTTTATTCTCAAACACCACAGAGTGCTGGAAAACTATTAGTTATATTCAATCTATGAAGAAAGAAACTTATTTTTTTCTGCTTTTTCATTCTAATTGTTAGGAATTTCAGTGGTGATAGAAAAATAATTGGTTCTCTTACAAATGCATGCCACCTAATTTCGTTAGGTCTTTGGAGCAATTTAGCAATCCATCAAGTTATTGTTGCTTCTCCCTCAAATTCCCCACAGGGTTTAGTCCATACCTCAGAACCTCATGCTCCCATCATTTTGTGTCTCTTCCTACTGTGGTGCATTGGGTTATCCCAATAATAGAAATCTACAAAGATATGTATCATATCCTGTGAGGTCCAAACTTCTTCCAAAAGGCCTCTATTGTCCATCTATAAACCAGACCCTACTTTTCCATTCCCTACTTCACCTCCCAGCTCCTCTCCCACTTGTCATCAGTCTGACTTTCCATTGTACCACACATAGTCTCTCTCTCTCTCTCTCTCTCTCTCTCTCTCTCTCTCTCTCTCTCTTTCTTTCGTTCTGTGTTTTTTCTTTCTTTTCTTTTTCAGTAGTTGGGGGTTGAACCCAGAGCCTCATATATACTTTGCAAGTACTACTACTGTGCCACACTCCCAACCCATTTTTAACTTTTTCTTTTGAATAAGAATCTTGTTAAGTTAAAAAGGCTATCTCTGGCCTTAAACTCATGATCCTCCTCCCTCTGCCACACATCCCCAAGCCACTGGGACTATAGGCATGAGTCACTGCACCTAACCTGCTCCCGCAACCTCTTTCATTTTCACCTTTTTTACTATTACCATTTCTTCCATCTGCTATGTTCTTTTCTCCAGTCTCCATCTACAGAAATGCCACTTGTCAGGTACCTGTCCTTTACATATTGCATAATATACTTATGAAGCTGTAACTAATCCTTCCCATAAATCTAATCAGTATTTTATTCTTACTTCTCTTATAGTTATTATCATTCTGTGCTGTGTTATAAATATCTACATACATCACTGAATCTCTTCACAGAAGTCTAGTTTATTTACATGATGGAACCCTACTGATTACTTCTCATATCTTACATTACACACACACACACGGGTATGTATATATATATGTATGTATGTATGACCAGACAATATGAACCAGATAATATGAAATTGAATTCATACGGATTTGTACCCGTATATGTACCCGTATATACATA
>VMDO01016087.1:0-22696 GCA_007922755.1 Pedetes capensis | reverse complement strand
CTTGTTGTTAGGTACCAACAAGTAGGGTCTCACTCATAACAACCCTATGTACAACAGAACAAACACTACCCAATTCTATGCCAGGCACGGGATCATTTTTATGTTTAAGCCTGTTGTTGAAGACACTGTGCCAATTCATCTACTTGATGGTCCTCCTTTTTCTTTATTGAACTGCCGCTATCCCAAACATGATATCCTTCTCTAGGGATTGGTCCCTCTGACAACATGTCCAAAACATGTAAGACACAATCCATCCATCCCAGCTTCTATGGAGCACTCTGGTTGCACTTCTTCTAGGATAGATCTTTTGGTTCTTTTGGCAGGCCATGGTATATTCAATATTTGTTTCCAGCACCTTAATTCAAAAACATAATTTCTTCTCCTGTCTCCCTTATGTAATATCCAGCTTTCAAAACCCTATGATGCAACTGAAAATACCATGGCATGAATTAGGCGCACCTTCATCTTCAATGTGACATCTTTACTTTTCAGCACTGTAAACGGGTCTTTTGCAACAGCTTTCCTCAACGTATCTTTTGATTTCTTGGCTGCCGGTTTTGATTGTAAAACCAAGTAAAGCAAAATCTTGTACAACCTTAATCTTTTCTCCATTTATCATGAAGCTCAGTGAATAAATAAGGATCAGGTTGCAATTTAAACTAATCTCAAATTACTGCAACCACTAGATATTAGATTTATGACAGAAATATGGCTTGACATTCCTTTCAGTTAAATCATATTCTAATTTCCAAAAGGATAAAAACATACACTTAATTCATTCAGCACATATTCATACACTATTCATGTGTGGACATTTCATAAATCCTACTTGAAGAAGTTAATTTGGCAATTACTTAATTTCCTCTTACTATTCATTCATGGGTTGGGGTTTCATCCATTTGGTAGAGTGCTTGTCTGTGGGCCTGGGTTTGATCCTCAGTACCACAAAAATGGAAGAAGAATCTAGCAGCCCATTCCCAAAATAATCAGCCATCAAAAACCCTATAAATAGCAAAGAAGCACTGACAGTGGCACAGGGCATGGCACAGTGTTTCATTCTGTTGTACACAGGGTCACTATGAGCCATACCCGCCTCAATGGCACTTAATGACAACATTCATTCATTAATCTGTTCACTTTAAAATGCTCATGAATGTAACACTGCAGGTTAGGAATCAACTCTAAAGTGCAGATTTTATAGAGTCTTCTTCACCTCCAACACCTACGGCAGGATCCCACACTCATTTGGCTCCATGTTCATTATGTGCAACATTTTTATTCACATTATGAAAGATTAGATTAAAAACAGGTCCACAAACAGGAATTATGCAACAGAACTAGTATGCATATAAAGCCTGTATCAAATTACTACATGAATGTCAAAAATTCATTGTAGTTTATTACTCTTTATGGGGAAAACTAGGATATTAGTATGTAGTATTTAACAAAACCTGAGTCAAAGTAGTTGCTGTAAGAGAATGATAATAACCAACTTATTCTTATGAAAAGGAAGTGAAAATCAACAGGTCTCCAGTAAGGATTAAAATACAAAAGACATATAATTAAAGTCACCAAACACTGTTGTTACAAGATTACACTTACTAAATGTAAATGGACCTTAGGCCATTTATCTAATTTTAGGGAAAATCTTCTAATTGAAAATAAATCTATTCCAGGACAGTCTATGAAATGATAAGTCGGGAAAGCATTGTGTCATATTTCTACAGTATTGTGAAGGAAAGTTTTCAATAAAACCAGAAACGTATTAAGATAATTCATTAATGAACTTTAAAATGAACCTTAAAGTTTACTGTTTTAAGTGGAGTAGCACCTGTTTGGTTTCAAATTGTCAAATGTTCAGGAGCTCCTCCAGCCTGCCCTCATCCCATTTTGCAGAAGAAAAAAAAGAAGCCTTTAGTACCAGGCCAACCGAAGACAAAACTTAAGTTGATAAATGCTACTGAATGGCCATAATTGAACTATCATCTTCTGACTGAATAAAATGGACCATATTTTATAAAGGATGGACAAAAATGAAAGTCCATTCATTCTTGCTGATAAGAGTAAGAAATACATGATCCTACACACAACTCTAATATTTTAGAAAATTACGTTATTGTTTCACTATCATCAAACTCCTGCTCGAGTTTTATTAAAAAAGAAAAAAAGAGACAAAGAGCTCTGTATATATCACCTGTGTATTATCAAATACACAACTGCTTCTAAAGGCTTCAAATATGTAGCTCTCTCATCATTCCCAATAATCTGAGTTAAATACATACGTAGACTGTAATCTTACCCTCTACCTCAGAGCACTTGAATGGAGCAAACAAGTAGCACCAGAATACACCATCTCATTTAGGGTGTGTTATCTCCATCTTATACATTAATAAAAGAGAGCACTCAGAATTACTATGTTCATAGAGATGAATTATGACCCTCAAGAGCAAGTTGCCTCCTAGTGCTGAAGGTGCTACAACTAAAGACACGCTCAGCAGAGCCAGTCTGCAGAGGTCAAGAGCACAGAAAGCAGCACATTACCAGGAAATAAATTTTCTTTTCCCATTGGCATCTGCAGACATCCTTTCCACACTAGTTTCCCAGTTGTGTCTAAAAGTAATATTCTGGTAGATCCACTTTGTATATCTCCTATGGCTAAAAATCCCTCTCTATTAGTACCACATAAATCCCTTCCTCTGAACAATTCAGATATTGTAACAGTGATTCCTCTTTCACTTGATATACAGCTGTCAGTTAAAGGATTTGAAATATCTCCTTATCCCATTGTGCATAAAAGCACAATACAGCATAATATAGATGTACACAAAGACTCCTGTGAACAAGAATAGGGTGTACTGACTTGATTCCTCCACTCCAAACTAAGACCCATTTGTTTGCAAAGAATGAAGCATTGTCAGGAGTTCTAAATGTGTTACTGTTTTGGAGCACATGCATTGATTTGAAAACAAAAGTCGGTAAGAGCACTCTTTACCACCTGCCCTGCAAAGGCAAACAAAAGTAGAAGGCAATACAGGAGGAGCCAGCTCCATTTCAGATGTGCAGATGTTGCCAGTCATTCACTACCCTCAAGGAAAGCGCTTCTACAGATGACCTCTCCAAGGTCTTCAAATGTCTTTCCACAACTACCATAACATGTCACCCTCTTTGCAAAATCAGCAACTGACCTTGACTAAACTTCAAGATAAAGTTTCAAGTTAGTGCTTTAAACATAACTGCAAAAATCTCAAGTGAACATAAGGAAGTAACAAGATTCTTTATGCAATACTATTTGATTTCCTTAAACAACTTTATGTATTTAGCTGTTACAAATCTCTTTAATTGGCTATTTCCATGCTGAATTATAACCTTTACATACTATTTAGATAGTCACTTAATATTAATTATTAGCCTGCACCCTGCAGCCATAGCACTGTGGTCTCCTATCCCATCAGATCTCAGAAGCTAAGCAGGGTCGGGCCTGGTTAGTACTTGGATGGGAGACTGCCTGGGAATACCAGGGGCTATAGACTTGGGAGAAGGACCCAGCAACCCACTCCCGCCCAACAAAAATAAATAATCAGGCATTGAAAACCTATAAATAGCAGAGAGAAGCACTAGCAATAGTGTTTCCCCTGTTGTATGTGGGGTTGCTATGAGTCAGATACTGACTCTACGGACGTAGCAACAATATTAGACTACATCATTAGCCTAGGGTAATATTTCACCAAAAAGTGTTCCTGAATATACTGGTTCCATGGAAGATAAATAGAAGATATCAGATAAACAAATTTCTTGGATTGTTGCAAGCACTTCGTAAATGTCAGTAGAGTTTCTTTGATGCAGGATTTCTTGGAGCTCCTAATATGTTAATATGTACTGCCACCCTGGGAAGAGGGGGCATGAGGATTAAGAGTTCTGTGTTAATAGAGTATTTTGTAGGTCTAGTGGCTATAGAAGAGTGTAGTGTGCTATTTCATCTGGACTGGATGTAACAATCACTATCTTAAAGAAAAGCAGCTGTGATGAGGTACAGGAAACCTTTGGGCACAGTCTTAACTACACAGCTGGTAGCTGGGCCTATAATAGTACAAGGTCTATTGGCATTCCCCTGTGGAGGGAAGGGAAGGGTTATGAAAACCCTCCACACTAGACCTTCACAAGACACCCGACCACCTTGCAATATTTCTCCCATCACTATACAAGAGGAAAACAACTGACTGGTGTGGGGAGGTTCTTGGTGTTATGGCTGCAGGGGTGGCGTCCACTCTTCTGTAAGTAGGTAACCCCATTAAACTCATTGGTTCACAAAACTGGAATTGACAGAACCCATTTCTTTGGACTATCAGAACCTTCTCTATTTGGGGTGAAGTGACATTCTTTAATATCTCCCTAGGAAAATTACACAATAAACAGTTTTAGGAATGCTATCCTGAAAGAGCATGCTCAGTGGTTTGTAAAATCCACGTTTAATTCTTTAATGAATACTTAAAAAGTATCCATATTGGACATATAAGCATGGTGTTTTATCAACTACTTGCACCTATTATCATCATCATTTTTGTAAAGTCACCCCAAATCATAAGTGGATGACGAAAAAGATGTTTCTACAAAAAAAAAAAAGAAAAAAAAGAAAAAAAAAGCCTAGTGTTGCAACTACGGTGAAATCTTGGTACATTAACACATGTATAAACACACACACACATAACTCTTCATAGTGTCACTATATGAAAAATTGGGAAAGAGTCAACCATTAATAATTACAACCATTTTAACTTTAAGCACATTTCTTCCCTTAGATGTTCCTAAGCATGCTTTAGGACAAATGGGTCAAGATTTATCTGCCCATTTTTCAAATGAAGAAACAGCATCCAGGACTATAAGTGTTTGGAGTAACACAAAAGCATGAGACAAGGTAAAGAAAAACCTGTCTTCTAACCTAGTCCAGTGCTTTTTCAGCATATTTCCTCCTTCCCATCCCAGGGCTGGGTTTAATGCAGGAAGATTCTATTCCATAAATTTAGACTGGGGGCTAGACTAATAAAGAAAGGCATCTGAAGGACTCAATTCCATTTCAGCATTAGCAGGCATGAGGACGTGTTCAGATTCCTCTATATCTCTCTTCACTGTAAAGACAAATATGATGAAAAGACCTACCATTTCTCTGACTTAAACTTCTGAATAGGACTAAGCTAGAGGTCAGAAACAGGTATAATTGGTCCAGAAAACAGTGTTCTTTCACCTCAGCAAAAGGAAGAAATGAGCTAATTATCTGTTTGAGCTGAAAAAGTTCATGTACTCATGTACAACCACTAAATGGAGACCTATATTCTAGTCCAATAATTCTCAAAGTCTAGCTAAAGATCAGCAACATCAGTATCACAGGAATATTCCTTAGAAATCCAAATTCTCTGGACCATCCCAGAATTAAGTCAGAAAATCTGGGGTGGGGCTAGAGATCTATGATAAAAAGCCCTGCAAGTGATTCCCACACACATCCAACCTCAAGAAAAGAACTCCACCATATCTAAACATATTTTAAATAACTAATCCATGCATATAATTTTTCAAATATTCTCAGTCCATAGTTTTCAGGGCAGAGTTAGGATTGGGAGACTGTAAAATTCAATCAATTAAACTTATTCTGTAGTAGCCATTCATCAAAGATTTGTTTCAAAATGAAAAAGAATTTAAGAAAAAAGTACAAGTCTTCCCAAAGAATCAATTTTAAGCACACTTATCTATGTTCCAACCCTCTTGTTGTTAGGTGCTGTCAGGTCAGTATCTGACTCATAGCGACCCTCAGAGGGTTTTCAATGGCTGACTGTTTCAGGATTGTCTTGGGAGTGGATTGCCAGGCCCTTCTCCCATTTTTGTGGTGCTGGGAATTGAACTCGGGACCTCAGAGACTGCAGCGCAGCGCTTTACCAACTGAGCTAAATCCCAGCCCTCCAACCCTCTACAGAGTGTTTATCTGCCAAAAGTTGGCCAGAAATTCCAACAGCTGTAACTTTTCTTCCCCACCCTTAAGAAATAATGACAGAAACACAGCTAGGTATTATTTCTCTAGAGTACAGCTTTTCTAGAGTGTAGATTCAGTGTTTGGACACACTTGAACTCTAGCAGAAACAGCAGGAGACACTTGGCAGGGCACAGAGTCTTCTTTGACCCTTCACTCTCTTTTGTGGGTATCGGTAGCTTATATTTGGGGAACCCTCAGATTATTTGGCCCAGGCAGACTGGGACAGGAACCTAAAATCAGCTTTGCCTCTCTGATCTTGAACAGTGCTGGGTTCAATTTTGTGGCATCAAGGAATTAGTAGGTATGTATTTCCTTTCTTAATAAAGTCAACATAGGACACTGACATAGTTTTCTGTTGCATGGAAGGGAGGCGATGAGGCACAGGGGCATAGGCTTAGAGGCAGTGTTGGGGTCCCATAGGCCTGGGTTTGAATTGAAGCTCTTCCCCTTACTAAGGGAGTGAATTGAGAAAGCTGCTTCGTCTTTTAGGGCCTCTATCTCCTCCACTGTATAGTGGGGATATTAATATCTGTTACCAACCTCACAGAATTATTAGAGAGGACTTTCAGTGAAAAAAAGAAAACACTTATATAGGAATTAGTCTCAAGTAGGCTTCTAACAAAAAAGATTTCATTATTATTTTAGAATTTTTACAAAGCTAGGTTTTAAAGCATACCAAATTATAAAATAACAGAATATGTAACAAAATAGTTTGTTTCAAAATGCACATAAATCAGCTTATTTATAACTTTAAAAGAGTTTTTATACAAATCAGAATTAATATATGATCCATTAATAGTTGAAAAATTATAAATTGTTAACATTAGAAGCCATCCTCTTCCTATCCCTGGGTTGGAAAAACAGTCTATAGCTACCATAATATTAAGCATTCAAATGCTCTCAATAAGACTAAGCACTTTTTTAGAGTACAAGCAAAGAAGGAAAACACAGCTTTCAAGAAAATAAAGTGATTCCTTTAAACATTAAGAACTTTTATATCTGAACATACCTGAAATATTAAAGAAGAGGAAAACAGTTCATTAATTTAATTTTCCTCCCCAATCTGAGGAAAGAGAATGATATAATTTTATCTTGTTCCCTCTTAGTTTTTAAATGTCCTTTAATTTCTTGTTGATGGTATGAAAAAATGCTTCATATAATTTTATTTCCACACTAGGAAAAATAAAACATAAATACTATTTATTTCTATAATCATTGCAGGAAAAGTATAAAAGGAGCCCTACATAGTGAAGTATCTTGATGGCCCATGTACAGTCACACACTCTGTAACATCTCAGTCAATGACAAATCCATTTAAGACCATGATGATATCTTATAGCCTAGTGTGTAATAGGTTATACCATCTAGGTTTCTGTAAATATAGTCTATGATGTTTACACAAGAATGAAACAACATCATGATGCCTTTCTCAAAATGTGTTCCCATCATTAAGTGAAGCATGACTATAATTTTGTATATTATAAATGAACTATGAAGTTTCCATGTGGGAGAAGTTGGAAGACTTCATTACATGGGTAAAAAAAAAACTGAACCAAAATATTTGATTTCTGACACTTGTGTTATAAGGCAGCAGTCCTCAACCATTTTGGCACCAGGGATCAGTTTCCTAGAAAACAATTTTTCCACAGATCAGGGTGGGGAAGATGTTGATCTGACAGGAGGCAGAGCTCAGGTGTAACTGAAATGATGGGGAGCAGCTGTAAATACAAGTGCAAATATAGGTGGTACCAATCTGTGGGCCAGGGGCACTGGAGACTCCTGTTATAAGGTATGGAAATAGGGTAATGTCAATTATTAGCAGCATGAGTTTCAAATTTACTTATGGAAAAAAGACACCATGCTGTTTGAAATAGTATAAATGAAATATATTATTTAAAAATTCAGGCACTACTAGTAAACACAAATATATAATGCAATTGACATTATAATTTTAATATTTTAATCTACAGTATAAACATAAGAAGTGTAAAAATGTGTTTCTGTTTCTCAAATTATATTTTTCTTAAACACATATGTATACACACAAAAATGGCCAAAAAATAAACACTTCAAATATCAAGGCATCCCTGACTTCCATTCTGAAATTCTTGGCTAATCAAGTAGAAAATTTGACCCTAAAGTAAATCAGCAACAGGGGGAAAAGGAGATACCAATGTCCATTTGCATTTCTGGGCCACTACCCACATATGGGCTCTATACCAGCAAGCACTCTGGCATTCTGCACAGAAGATGCTACCCTTCTAAACTGTTATTTGGAAAGGCAGAACAGCTCTGACTGAACCACAGTATAAGAAGTTGCCACTTGGTTTGTAAAGCAAGAAATAGGTTTCCAGATTTTTTCACTGGAAGAAATTTCTATATAATTCTTGGTAAATATTAGCCAAAACAGACTAGTGCTGAATTATAATGAAAAAGTAAATATAAAACAAAAATATACCTCGAAATGTCTTTTGTACAATAGTTGTTGTAGTTGTTATTGTTGTTCTTGTTTGGTGCTGTCAAGTTAGTGTCCAACTCTTAGAGACCCTATGTACAACAGACAAAACACTACTGTCCTGTTTCTCAGCTATGCATAGGGTTTTCAATGGCTGATTTTTTTTGGGGGGGGGAGGGGTTGCTGGGTCCTTCTCCCAAGCCGACAGCACCTAGTCTCCCATCCAAGTACTGACCAGGTCCGACCTGCCTTAGCTGCCGAGATCTGACAGGATGAAATGCCACAGTGGTATGGCTGCAGGCGTTCAAGAGTAGAAAACAATATAAAGAAGAAAGTTATTTTACAACTTAGAAACCTCTAAGTCTATTTTTTATTTCATAACTTTCTAAATTATTGCATGGGAGTTTTCAGTCCTCTGCATGAATCAGAGCAGTTAACAACATCAAGGTTTTATCAATGGCATTTGAATCTGAAATTTAAAACTCTCTAAACAGGAGGACTTGTGGCAGGAAGCTCTAACTTCTGAAGAATGAAGAACTGTCAAACCTGTCAAAAGTAGTAGCCCAGGAAAATCATAAGATTCAGGTTTCATTTTCCAAGCCACTTCATGTCAGTGTTTTAATTTCTAAAATGTAACCAAACAGCATGTAATTACAAACACTGCAGAAAATCACAATATCCACAATACTCCGTAATTATAATAAAATTGTTTTTGTTTAGTAAATCTCTATATTTATGACCTTTTAAAAATAAATATGTACCTCTGAAAACGCTTAGTAATTGTACAGTAGAAAGCAAGTGATCATTCTTAAATAAGTTTCAAATGTGCTGCCTCACACCAGCTGCACACACGTGGACTAACATAGTTGTTATGTGCACCTGGTCCGAGTTAGCAATATTTCACACAGCACATGGTAAAAGTGGCATTTTCAAGCGTTAATCTAGACTTTCTTTCAATAGTGTATGACACATACGCTTTGTGTCACACAGGAGTCTGATGTACAAAAATGTGGGCGATTTTGAGCTTCCTTACTTGAAAACAAAGCTGTCTTTTCAACCTAAAATAAGTTATGTTCTTCTATATTATAACTGAGTAGTTTTTCACTAAGAAATATCAGAGTACTTTTTTCAGCATTTATATAAAGTACTCTTTGATTCAACTAAACACTGGAAAAAAAGAAAAAGCCAAACTCTCTCACAAGCTGCCGGAAGTTGTTAACAAGAAGTTAAACTGTTCTTGTCCTATATAATCTACCACTGCAAATACAGTGATGATTTTTGTCACTATCTGAAATCTTTAGTTTCTGAACATTAAGAACAGCAATGATAAAAAGAAAATTACTTTCATGAGAATATGAGCTTAAATTTTGGATTCCGCTCATGGAGCAAATCTCTTTGGAGAAATCACACCCCTTTGCATAGGAATCACCCTAAAATCTGAAGCTTGTATAACTATACACTTTGAGGATTTTAATTTATGATATATAGGGACAGGCATTTTGTCATAAAATGGAAGTTTTGTACTGAATTTTTATGGCATAGAATTCTAATTTCTTACATTACAAGTGATTTTCTGATTCCTTAAATGTATATATGTTTATCTACACTTGTATTTTATCAAACATTAAATTAAATATACATTTAACATAATTAAAGGCAAAGATACAGAATCTGGACACTTATTCTCTAGAGAATTTTTCTATCTTCCACTTGTTAAATGGTCAAAATACTGTGTCTTCTCTGAAAATAACCTGATGAATGAGGTCTCTACCTTGACAATACCAAAACTACCTCATTCTCTCCTAAGACTGCAAGTTGACGTAGATGTAAATATTCCATTCCTTAAAATACAAATAAGGCTGGGATGTAGATTAGTGGTAAAGCCCTCATCTAGCATGTGCAAAGCCCCTGCACCACAAAAACAATATAAAAAGCTTTAAGGCCAAAATACAAAGTACAATTATATGAAAACGCCATTATGAAGTCATTATATGGTATAATTTAAAAACTACAAATAATTTATAGGATTGTAGGTTAAAGTTTTCAGAAGTGTAATAAAGTTACTTAATAATGAAACAAATGTTAATCTTAGAATCTTTGGTTCAATTAACTTTACCAAATCTAATATTTTTCTGTACAGCTACAAAAATAAAAGGTGCCCAAATACTATAAGAACAAAGATTGAACACTTCCGGTGTGAACAAAACTGAGTGAATTTTGTGTCACTCAATGCTACACTACTCATAATCTCATCTTGGAACCTGGTTTTTGTGAAAAGATAATAGCACAAGGATGTATAAAGTTTTTTTTAAAGATCTATAAAGGCAAAAGGAATACATACACCTCCACCTATATTTTTAGTGCAGTGTTCTACAACTAATAATTTGCTAAAGAATTATTTTATTTAAAATTAAATATTACCAAGAAGCAATAATTGATAAGAATCACTGAGGTCTTTTAAGGTGTGATTATTTCAGTCTATCTAAATAATTGGATTTTCTTTGTCTTTTATTTTTGTTGTTCTGCATCTGCATTAACATGGCTGTTAATTATATTATCCTCGTGGCATATGAAGTGTAAATGGAAAAAATCACATAATTCTTATAAAACACAAAATATTTTGCTTCTGCATTATAGGTACATCTTTTGTTAGAGAACTTGGCTATGATATAGAATTTCTTTTCATAAGTGATATAGCACATCTCCACTACACCACTGCGTGTATGCATGTGCAAAACACACACGCACGCACACTTGCACACAAAGAAACCTTTAGCTTTATCATGCTCCTTTGGATACTTAGCTACCTATTGGAATGTTTATGTTTTTTTAATTTTTTAAGTTCTTGAAGAGTTTGTATCTATCCTACAAAATGTCATTTGACCTAATACACCTCCTTACTACAGTAATCACAACCTACTATATTAAATGACCAAAAGTTAAGTCACAGTTTTAAAATTGAAAACAGCCTAACAATGCTTTCTCTACCCCCCATTAATCCTCAGTTTTATGTTTTTACACTGTGAATCAGCAAATATAATCTTTACTGAATCATATATAAAAATAAGAATGTTTTATGGATGTTTATTCACTTTAGAATACTTGTCATATATTAGTGGTTTAACAGAGTACAGTTCTTCATTGTTCTGGATATCTTTATCATTAAGGGCAGAAATCCTTTAGTGCAAAACTTTTATGAAACTATGACAGAGAAAAACTGGCTTATACATTATTGAGGAAGCACAGCATTCTAAAAATTATAGTTCCATCTTTTTCTTACAACCAAGTACATAAATGCATAATTCACATTTCAAAATACACATCATTAAATAACTGCCCTGAAATAGAAGAACATCCTGAGACAATATACAACAAAAAGCACCACGTCAGCTAAATATTAAACAAAACAACAACAAACACTCATGAACTTCGGGACAACTGCTAAACAATGAAGAAAACTTAAGGAACTTGCCTATCAGTTTCAGTAGCAAGCCCTCGTTCTTTTGAACACCTCTTACACACTGGACTTTCAAAAATCTCCTTCCAACTTATAGTCCTCTCAGCCTTTATGAAACAATTGTTCAAATATGGGTAACTGTTCAGATCAATTTATTATTTTTTTCAGACTTTATCAATGTTTATTGACACTATGTCTTTCATTCTGAAAAGCTAGCACATAGAGGTGGGAAAGACAGTTCAGGCTCCCTGAACCTCTTGGTATCCTTTGACCAACCCAAGATCATTTGTTAGGGATATTGAAGTCTTGGCTGCATCTGCACCAGGTCTTCCCATTGCTGGCTCCTCTTACTCAGATTAATTTATACTTTCTAAGGAAAGCTATTTAATGATGAGTGAGCAAGTACCTCCTACTTCAAATTAACCATTTAGCAGAGGTATAATTTTCACCTCTACACTCCCTCCTCAGCCCCTCCTCCCATCGCCCTTAGGGAACTGAAATTCAGAAACATGACGTTTTCCATTATTGGCTCCTTGCCTCTTTGCAACTGCACAACATTCCTCAGAAAGTACATATAATTCTCCATCCTATGGGATCAGACAACAGTATCTATTTCAGGAGCAATAACATACATAATGTAAGGCAGGATTTTCTTCTTGGAATTGTTTATAATAATTGTGATTTAAAGGTTACTGATTCAGTCTATAGCAATGTTGTTTCCGAGTTCATCTAACTATCTCTCTTCAATATACATACTTTTAAAACTCAATGTGGCTTCCAGATCAGGTTGCTATAAGAACACCATCTCTCCTAAATAGTGTTTTTTAGAGCATTAAAAGACAATGTATTTCTAGAAAAATAGCACATGTCAATGAAACAAAAGACACTACAAAATTAGTATACAGAAAAGAGTCTAAATTTCTATATATCTGTTTAACACCTGTGTAGTAAAATGTATGTGACAATCATGTTCTTACGTTAATAGAAATGCAAAGCATAAAGGAACAAGAGCTACATCTTGCTTTGCTTAAAGAAATTAAAGGTAACAAGTTTAACCCGCACCTGCCAAACTGTCTTTAGAGGGACAAAAATAGGTGGGGGCAGAAAAGCTCACCTCTCTTGTACCCCACAGTGTGTCTCCCTGAAATCATTTAAAATACAGGCAATATATCTGCCACCTTTTCTCTTTTATTTTTTCTTCCATTCTGATCAATGGAAGACCCTTTATTTCACTCCTCTGCCCGCTATCTCAAAGGCACATAACAAAATAAGAGGACTCAAGTGTCACTTACCAGTTGCATGCCACAGATAAAGATAAGCGTGCACCTGCCACTGCAATAACCCATGGTTTCCGAGACCCCTGCCACAGCCAGGCTGTCCCACGTCGGCCACCGTCGAGCCCCCACTTTATCCAATCAGATCGCGGGGAAGGACAGGCAAACCTGCCGAGGGCTCAGGGGCTCCGGGTTGCCGCTGCCAGCGTCCTGGGAAGTGACAGGCATTAGGACCTGCTGGCGCGGCGGCGGCGGCGGCGGCGGCAGCTCCAGCCGCGCCCGCCACACATACCTTCACTTGCTCGGTGCACACGCCGCGCCGCGGGCAGCACCGCCCGCGGAGACGCGCCCGGGGCCCGCAGGGGCGGCAGCGGCAGCCTGGCAGCGCCGCCGCGCCCTCGGGCATCTGGGCCCCGAAGTTCGCTCCCGCCGCTCCCCGCGCCGGCTTCCCCACGCCCCTCCGCACGGCCGCCGCCCGACGCGCGCTCGCCCCGCGCTCTCCGCTCGCGGTCTCCGGGGGCGGCAGAAGCGCGCAGGGCGGCAGAAGCGCGCAGGGCGCCGCCCGCCTCCCCGCGCCGCCCGGGTCCCCTCCGCGCCGGGCTCGCGGGGCGGGCGGGGGCGGGGCGCGGCCCGGGCGGGGGCGTCCGGGCGCCGTGGGCCGGGCGGCGGCAGTAGCTGCCGCGCGCCGCTCTGCGGGGTCCGTGCTGCGTCCCCGCGGCGGCGGCCGCCCCTCCCCTCGCCCGGAGGTGTGAATCCTCCTCCTCCTCCTCCAAATCCTTCCACCTGCTTCCCGCTGCCCCCTTCGCGAGGCGCCAACTTCTCCGAGGTCGGCCGCGGCTGCAGCCCAGGCGGCTGCGGGCTTGCTGTGGAGGCGCGAAGAAGCGGCGACTGCGGCGGGGGTGCGGGGCGCGGGGCGCGGGGCGAGGAGTCCGGTCCGCATCGCCGCGGCTCGCGCCTTGTGCTGGTCTTGCTCCCGCAGCCCGGCCCGAAGCACTAACGCACTAGCGGGCTGCGTGAGAGAGTGTGTGTTTGTGTGGGTATGTGTGTGCGCGCGCGCTCGGGGAAGAAGGGACGGAGAGGAGGGTTAGGGAAGAGGGACCGGGTGATGAAATAAGGGTGCAGCTGAGGCATCCGAGCCCGCCAGGAAGCCTAAGTGACGGAGAGGTCGGAGAAAGCGAGTTGAAGAGGCGCTGCGGCTGCCAAACCACTGCCTAGTGCCCAGCACTCGCCTCCCGAGGATCTGAAGTGTCAGATCGTGGAGAGTTGAGCCCCAGACCCTGCTTGGGGAAAGGGACCGAGCCGCTGCCTGACTTGGGAAATTTGGGGGACTCGAGGGAATAGAGACGCAATGAGTTTGCTGTGGCTGCTATAAACTGTTTTCACTCAGAAAATCAAAGGATCAGAGACAATTGTAGCACTCAATTACCTCACCCTCACGGACTGTCCGGCCGGTTGTGCATTCCTGGAGGTGACACTCCAGCACTGGCTCCGGAGCGCGGGCCGGTGGCGGTGCAGCGGCTGCAGTTACCTGCAGAGACGCGCTTCCGAGCCCAATGCTGCCACCTGCGGGCGGAAAGCTGAAGGGCGAAATATACTGGCCCAGGTGACCGCTTCAGGAGCTTGACGTTCAGGATACCAGGACCAAGTTTACTGTAGAGCCCTGAGCAACTAGATGTAGTGTAGCCCTCCACTGGGGAACTGAGGCATTGGAATGAAGTGCCGCGAGTGTTAAGGAAAAAAAAAAAAAAAACTAGTAAGGGAGATAAATAGCAAGCCTTTCCCTTCTGTTAAGGCATTAAGACTAATGAAACTATCAAGCAGTTTTCCGTGGCGAGACTTGGCCCCATTGAGAAATTGACATTTGTGTAGGATAAATTTATGCTAGGAAATAACAAAAAGTATCCCAAATGATTGCTTTCTTTGAATAAATATTATGACGTTTCAAAAGGACTAAATATATTGAATAGGGCATAGGGACTGTATTGTCTAGAAGCTTAAGACTGAACTTTCAAAAATGATTTGTCAATCCAAAACCGAAAGGGGATGTGATCTGTTAAATTTATGAATGTGGATATTTTATTACTGTAATGAGAGTGTCTCTTTTTAAATCGCCCCATTTGTAAGTGGCCTTTTCTTCTAAAAAGTGCTTTCAATCTTTAATGAAATTCCAAGAGCTCAGTATGCTGTTATCCACTGCATGGCCACCAGAGTAATGGTATTCCACTGCCTTTGCTGAAACTGAAGCCAGAGGTATCTGGTAGCAAACGTTTCTTTTAGTTGTTATTCTGCCTCTATACAGGTTACCTGTGTAGTTATCTTCTGGGTTGCATGTTTGCATTGGAAACATAAAAGAAACTGTAAATTAATGCTAAACATTGAAGAAACTAATGCCATATTGTCAAAACCATAGGATTATCTCTTTAAATTTACCATAGTAACAACACATTTGTGTGGATGCATCCATAATCCTGCTTAATCCTGTCAGCAACATCACTCTGAGTAATGTTTAGTCTGTACAGGTAAAAAGAAAGCTGAATGCTGTCTGTAGCTGACTCTGTCAGGGTCCCATTTGTAGTCCCTGTCCAGTACAATCCTTTTTCTCTCTCTCTTTCTTTCTTTCTTCCCTCCCTCCCTCCCTCCCTCAAATACTTTGGAATATCTGTGTTTTAGGTATGGAAGATGCTTGGTTGGCAAGTAAAGTTGCAGCTCTGAGACCAACCCTCACCCAGTGGACGAGAGATGTACACTAGCTTTTTCAACCCACAATTGAGAAAACCAAAGACAACGCCTTTTGTTATTGTTAGATGCCATTTAGTCCATACTATAAACACCACTATCAGGTTTGAACCCAAATTGTCTATAGTGGTAACCAGCTCATTCATGCCCTAAATGGACTTCCTTCTTTTTCCTGCCTTATTCCCTTATTCCTCTATCAATGCTCCATGGGATCACCCCATAAATAAACTTCTACACTAAAATTCTTGTGTTAGGATCATACCTCTTGAGCACACAACCTAAAGCAATATCCAAGGGCTCTTATTCCTGATCTGTCATTGGCACGGTATTCTCAGAAGAATGAACCACAAACATGAACAATGTTGAACATTTACTGTGTGCACCTCCTATCTTACCTGTTAATTCTATCTCGTTACTTGTTAATTCTATCTTGTTCATTACTCATAGCGAACCTATAAGTTGATAAAATGCCCATTTTAAAGACAAAAACTAAGAAATCAAGTAGTTCATCAGAGGCACATATGTTAACAGTGGAAGAATTGTCAAGTTTGAAGTTGTGTCTATGGGACATGAAAATATGCTTTCCGAGTCACTGTGCTGTATTGTCATATCAATATTTTACTATTCTTCATCTTTCTTTGGGGTTTTTATGAAAAATGATGAAAACATTTCTAGGAAGTATCCCACATATTTTGTTATCTTGAAATTCATATCACATCCTTTAGATACATTATGGATAGTGCTTGACTTATGGAAAGGTGCCCTAGTTAGGGATGTAATTCTATTCCTTAAGGTGGCTGTGCCCTTCTTGTTCCATTTCCTATTGTCCCTAGATCTAAGTGCCTTACTGAAGGAAACATTAATCACAGCTGAGAGAATCATGACTGTTCCATACAAGTGCTTGGAGGGGAAAGGTGTCTCAAATTGGAATGTCGCTTGCATTTTCATTTAGAAAAAAAAAAGGTCATAAGCTATTTAGCAATAAGGTGCTAAGGGCTTTCCTTGAGTAGTCTAGTGACATAACTATTGTTAGTTACCTTGTTTCTGTGGGAAAAAAATGTGTTCCATATTCCACACCTCCATCTGGCTCACCTAGACATCCTGCTTTGAAGTACTTTTCAAGGTTGTATCACACTTATTTCATTTATCTTTCAGGACAACTCATGGATGGCAGTAGATGCACAACCACTAAGCAAGTCAGTGTCTGCTCAACACTCAGTTCTCCTGGAGCAAAATCTCAAGCCAATCTTGAACAGTTTCACTCTGGGATTTACTCAGGCTCTATCCATCATAGTTTAAAAATGTAACAGCAATAATTATCCTTACAATCACAAAACCCACATATTTAATTCATTGTATATTTATTCAAACTTGAGTATTTTTCCTTGTTTGGATAATAATAGCCATTAGAAAATAACCATATTTTAAAATATTAATAGCAAGTAAAAAGAAGAAAATAGTCAACTCTTCTGCCCAGAGATAATGTCCCTTATTTTATGCAAATAAATTTTTATAAAATAGGATATTTTCCAGAATATATATTAACTTGCTTTTTAAAAAATAATAGATCAAGAATAATATATACACAGGTCAGGTCATTAATTGTTAAACTCGTGAACTCTGCAACCACATAGTTTGATTTCATAATCCAAACTCTGCCATTTACCAATTATGTAATCTTAGGCAAATGTGTCATTGTTTCCCTTCATATAAAATGGGAGAATGATGCATGTATATCATAGTGTTGTTCTAAGTAAATGTTAATGTATTAGTCAGCTGATGTGTTGTCATGGCACAGAAGTTGACGAAAGCAAACTTATGGGAGAAAAGATTTACTGGGAGCTCATAGTTAGATTACAGTTCATAATGGCAGTGGAGCCCGTGACAAAGAACCTCCTATCTTTGTGATCAGGGGAAATGAGAGCCACCAAAACTGCAGATCTAGAATAAAAACCTCCAAAGGCTTGTCTGCAGTGACCACTTCTCCAGAGCTGGGTCCCACCTCCAACAGTTCCATAATGTTCCAGGACAGGCTCACCAGCAGGGGATTAAGCATTTAAACACATGGCCTTTGGGTAACATTTTAGATACAAACCACAAATATATATATATATATATATATATATATATATATATATATATATATATATGTATGTGTATATATATATATATATGTATGTATGTATATATATATATGCACATATACATATATGTGTGTGTGTATGTATGTATATGTGTATGTATTAGAACAGTGCCTAGTACATCATTACTACTTCAGGATTGTTAATCTCTCATCTGAAATTAGAAATGCCCTCAAAACCTAAAACTCTTGGTGTGCTGACATGACACATAGAAAATTCCATACCATGACATTCTTTCGTGTTGAAAATTATTAAAAAATATTGTATAAAGTTACCTCAAACTACATGCATAAGGCATATATGAAACATAAATGAATTTGTGTTTAGACTTGGGTCCTAGCTTCAAGATATCTCATTTAGCATAGGAAAATATTCCAAAATCTAAAAAAAATCCAAAATCTGAAACACGTCTAGTTCCAAGCATTTTGAACAAAAGATACTAAGCCTGTACTGAGATCTCAGTCTTTATTTGAATATGATCATTTTCATACATTAAATCAAATATTATCAACATTCCAATCATATTTAATCTGAAATATTCTGGGCATGTCAATATGGTTATTTGACAATGTATGAACCTTAGTTATAATATAATTTTAGTCAACTATGTCAGAAAATATGCTACTTTATAAATAAAAATATTTGTCAAAAATTAGAAAAGCCATGTTTTAATCTTTATTTTCCCCTGGTTTGTGCTAATTTTTTTAACATAAAGAATCAGTGCAAAATGATTTTATTGTGATCATAGACTCTTTGTGTAAGAAATCCAGAGAGCACAATGGGGAAAGTTTGTCTCTGCTCTATAATGTTCGACATTTCAGCTGGGAAGACTTCAAGCCTGGAGATGGTTCTGTGGCTAGGGATAGGGATCATCTAAGATTCATTCACTCATGTACAGCACATGGGCCTGAAGGACTTGAAGATGTGCCACCAAGCAGAGCACCTGCTTATGACCTATCCTTGAAGCTTGGCTTCCTCAGAGCATGGCTGCTTCAGACTCTTTACATGACAGTTGAGGTGCTAGGAAATAAGATGGAATCTGCAATGTCTATTATTACCCAGTCTCAGAAGTCACAGAGCTCCTCCACCACCGTGTTCCTTACTAGTTACAAGGAAGTTATAAGCCCAATTCCTTTCAGTCAGAAGACATGGAGCCTTACCTATTCATGAGGTAAATGTCAAAGAACTTGAAGGCCATGTCTTAAAACCTTTGTTTTAATAGTTAAGGGAGATTTACTGTCTTAAAATAAGTAAAAATTTAAATTTAGGCATTAATGCTATTTCATTAAAATGAAAATGTTATCTTTATACTAATATTGCAGAGAATCCAGTTAACTGAACATAAAAGAAATAGTTGCTCTGAATTAACTAGAACAAAAATTAATAATAAAATTAATTTGACTTTGGATTTTATATACCTTGGATAAGGCAAGTCGAGAGAGCATATTCTATTCATTTAAATATATTTGCATGTGCCAGGAGAAAGTTAAAAACTGGGATTCATTTCCTACAGTTATGAGATGAGGAATAGAATGTTTAAGCCATCCAGTAGAATGAGACTAACAAATTATTAGTTTTTAGTGAGGCAACCGGAATATGTACACTACCATTTTTCTGTGTAATTAAGATTTATTACATAGCTTGGAAGTATCTTTCCAGATAATAAAGTTACTGTAAAATTTCTTTATTTGCTATGCTTTACACAGTTTATCCTTCTACAACCCTAATAAACACCAATTTAATAGAATATTAGAAAATGACAATGAGAAATGTTAGGAAGGTAGATGACATATACTTAATATAATAGAATTGATTCACAACCCTTACACAGTGGTATGTTTTGAGCTTCTGGAGGGAAGAAAAACAAATTTCAAGTACCACTGTGTTTTCTTTATCATTGATATGTTCACTAATATAAATATAAGAATATAATCAAATATTTGCATGCCCTTTTGGAGAAAAAGGGGTGTATCCCTTAGTGGGATATTAATTTAAATTTTCCCTTTAAAGTCTGGAGTTATATAAGGGATGGAGGCATTGTGGGTTAACCTGACATTGTTTTGAGCTGGTAATTTAGCACTATAATTTCTTTTATGGTTTTATTCAGGTGCTAGTGCCCATACTGGGACTGACTAGTAAAGATATGATGTTTTGGGGTACCATTGAGTCAGATCTGAATCACAGTAACCTTAAGTACAGTAGAAGGAAACACTACACAACACTGTGTCATGTGCATGATCTTTTTATGTTTGAGCCCACTGTTGGAGTCACTGTGTTTCTTCTCTTCTTCTGATGTTATGCCATATCAGCCAAAGGAGGTCCAAGGAGCTTTACTCCATTCCAGTCACTAAGGTCAACTCTACTTTGAGGAAGCAACTCTTCCCCAGTTATTTCATGAATGCATTCCAGCCTGGGGGCCAATTTTCCAGCACTATATTTGACAGTGCTTTTCTGCTATCCATAGGGTTTTCAATGGCTAATTGTTCTGGTGGTGGGGCTGTCAGGTCCTTCTCTCTTGTCTGTCTTAATCTAGAAGCTCAGCTGAAAACAGTCCATCATGGTTGTCCTTGCTGATATCTGAAATATTAGTGGTATAGCTTTCAACATCACAGAAAATTTGAACACAAGATGACAGACATGCAGCAGAGTAAAGATATAGTAATTTCTTAAAATTTCTCAGGGATTTGCTCAAACATTTTGTAGTAAGTATGGGTACTCCTTTAATATCTATCATGGACAGCCACCCTGAGATTCATTTCCTACAGTTATGAGATGAGGAATAGAGTGTTTAAGCCATCCAGTATAATGAGACTAACAAATTAGTTTTTAGTGAGGCAATCAGAATATGTACATTACCATTTTCTTCTGTGTAATTACGATTTATTACACAGCTTGGAAGTATCTTTCCAGATAATACAGTTATTGTAAAATCAGATGCCACCCTGGCATCTGATCTCATCATATCTTGGAAACTAAGCACTGTGGTTGGTACTAGGAGGGGAGTCCACCTGGGAATACCAAGTGCTGTAGTCTTGGGAGAAAGAACTGGCAGCCCACTCTCAAAAACAATCAGCCATCAGAAACCCTACAAATAGCAAAGAAGTACTGACAATAATTCCAGGTACGGCACAATGTCAGGTAATATGTCATTCCTTGGTATATATGGTCACTATGAGTTGGACCCAACTTGATGGCACATAACAACATCAACAACAACAACAACAACAGCAACAACAACAATCATAGACTTAGGGAGGGAGGTATAGCCCATAATACCACCTTCCTCAAAGTATTTTTGGCTTCCCAAATGCCTTTTTGCCAAAATCACATAAACACTCAATTAAAGTCACAAGAAAATTATCACTAGTTATAACACTGTTCAGCCCAATAGCCAACCCTACGCTATATTGCAATATTATGATTGTGAGTCCCCAGCCATTCAGATTGAATGAAGATTCCTCCATGGGACCACGTGGAATTTCTAGCTACTCTCCATATGTGACTGAGAATCCAGAGAACTCTGGCAAACTCTACCTGGGTCTTTATTCTATCCAATCATATAAGATCTTGTCAATTTCACTATTGCTACTGCCCCATTTTGGGGTTATCAGGGTGATAAATGAGGTAAAAATCACCGTCCTTTAGAATTCACCCTCAGTCTACACCCACCATTCAAAGACTTCATCTTCAATCAGACCTGGAAAGAAAGAGACCACAAAACCTGCCTTCATTAGTTTTCTACTTCTACTTCTGCCACACATGTGCCTTCCACCATTGCTCCACTAACCAAAAGTGGTGAGTTCCCTCTAGTCTCCCTACATGCTCAGGCCCCTCCTTGGGAAAATGAATTCATTCTTCTAATAGGAGACAACATTGAGGCAGGGGCATTTCAGAGAGAGAAAGAGAGAGAACACCTAGCAAAAAAGAAACAAAAATGTTATGCCTGTTAACAACTGCAGGTTCAGTCAAAAGCAGGTACTAATTTCTGGAGCTAACCTTCAGAAGATCAGAAGAAATTTTAAAAATCAAAAATAAGAATTATTAAGAGTCATAAATTTATAGAGGTAAGGGCTGAGGGGTATGACAGTTCTGAAGCGGTGAAGTTATTGCCACAGGGTGAATTAGGAGCAACTCATTTGCGTGGGCTCAAGTCTGAAAGGTAGAAAACATCACAGATCCAGCCTGAGAAAGTAGGTCAGTTTAGCCGAACACAGGATCTTGCAGTAGAAGAGAGGGCAATGCTATGGAAAGACAGAACTGAAAGCTAGTCAGAATAGCTTGGAGTTTTATTGCCTCTTATACTTCTTAAACAGAACAGTGGCAACACCTATACCCAGGAAAGATTCACCTAGCAGCGATACATAAAATACATTGGATAGAGGGAGTGGAAGTACAGTGAACCACCAAAACTGTTGTTGTTGTTGTTGTTTGTTGTTAGGTGCCGTCGAGTCGAGTCCGACTCATAGCGACCCTATGTACAGCAGATCGAAACACTTGCCGATTCTGTGCCAGGCAAACCATCTTATTTATGTTTAAGCCCATTGTTGCAGACACTGTGTTAATCCATCTGGTGGAGGGTTTTCCTCTTTTCCGTTGACCTGCCACTCTTCCAAA
>VMDO01016086.1:5832-49081 GCA_007922755.1 Pedetes capensis | reverse complement strand
TTAGTGTCCATTTGGAAAGAAATAGAAGCCTGGGAAAGAATTAAAAGTTCTTAAGTATAAAGGTAGACTTTACAACCAATAGTAATAAAATGAGTCATTGAGTAGAAGGAGTTAGGTAAACTGACTATCCATTTGGAAAAAATAAACAAGGCATATTATTATAACTTATATTAAAATTATTTCTCAATAGATAAGTAAGCAAATATCAATAAACCACATATATTTTAGAATAAAATGCTGGGAGATATGTATATAACCCCAGAATGAGAAATAATTTTCTAATGATGAAACTAAAGATATAAACCATAAGAATAAGGATTGATGTATTTAGTTTGGTAAAATATGAAGGATTATTTTATTAGAAAAATAACCCTCCAAATTTTTAGAAGGCAATTATAAATTAGGAGAAATATTTGAAACATATGCAACATTTAGTTGGATAATGTGCTTACTATAGAAAAATGAAAAAAAAAGAGAATTTAAAATAAGGGCCAAAAATAAACAAGATAGAATTTTTCATATGCTACTAGTTAATATAGGAAGATTATTTGATTTCATCATCAGCCAAACCAGCGCTAATGAAGAGGTTTCCACCCATAGATAGAAAGGACAATTGTGTGAATGCAGGTTTGTTTGACCCTACAGGTGTGGTCATTTTTAGTGTCACACTGCCTCTCTGGTGTTCAGAACTAAATTAAGAAGAAATAAATTTGGTTGATGCTGTTTAAGTGAGTGAATGGAGTAAATGTGCTGCAGTAAGTGTAACTCAGCTGGAACTATAAGTAAAATAATGAGGATGCAATCAGGCCCATATTTGGGGGTTTGGTTATGTATCAGGAAATTTACAGTTTTGCTGTGATTAGCTAACCATATGAAAGCAAAACATTTCTATGGAACTTGAAGGGTCTGAATAGGTATCAGGCCCATAGAAGTGAAAAAACAAGTGGGGAATAAGTGCAGTCAGGAGTTCAGAGGGAATAGAAGATCAAGGACCAGGGAAAAGGAAGGCCTTACCTGTCACAATGTGGAGAGATAGAAGGGTTACAGGTAGAGATGTTGAAGGACCAACAACAGAAGATTAGTATTAGTCTCTCTTTGCTTTCAAGAAATTCTTCTTGTGTTTAAGCTGAATTACTCATGGTGCAGCTTGAATTCATCAGACACATTTATTGCAGGGGCAAAAGAGTAGTTTCTCATCTGAGCGTTGCTGTTTGAATCAACATTTAGACAGAGTGGAGAGATTTGTTATTTAGAATGGGGCTTATGAAGTTCACCCATTTACCTCTATGGATGGAGAATCTTTATAAGGAAACTCAATGGTAGAATCATTTACCAGCTCGGGGTAAATGTACCCCTTTGGGATTTCTTTGCCATTCTGTTATGCTGCAACTCTCTGCCCCCTGGGTTAGGTAACTGGCATCAGGTTGTGGGGATGCTTAGGCAAGTGGAAAAGAACCAAAGAAAGTAAAATAAATAAACTGAAACAGGAACTCAGTGTTTACATGACTTAATGAAAAATGAAAATGAACCATTATTTTGATGGTGGATACAGAATTTATGATGAAGAGCCAGTATTTCTTCTTAAATATTCTGCTATGTGCGTCTTGTCTATTATCAATTATGGGGATAATTGGAGTAAAAGATGCTTCAATAATATCTCCAGGTAATAGCATGGTCCCAGTTACATAGTATATGTGCATGACATACCCATTAAAAGGAATAGATGAGTTTCTACAACTCAGAAGCAAGTATTTTAGGGTGATAAAGTCAAGGAACTTTATGGGCTTGCACTTTCAATACAAGAAACTCAAATGGAAGCAACTTCCACTGGAACAAAAAGCTTGAATTTATTCAGGGATTGCATTCATTAACTTCTCTATAGTGACTGTTTTCTAAGTAATTTCAGGTACATTATCCTATTTAATCTTAATTGCTCAGGCTAACACAGACTTTTATTTACTTGGCATGTACTAATGAACACAGTGTTTGACACACAATAAGCACAATAAGTGGTCCACAAAATTTACTTTAATTTGTTCCTCCTCTTGAATATATATTTCACAGCTTGAGAAGGAGAATCACATGAACAAAGAAAATAGTAGCCATTTTTTAACCAACTCTATCTGAACTAATCATTAGGTTAATTAGCTAATAAAATTGGTTTACTCTAAGAGTCATAATGTATTTTAACCTACATTGAACATCTTATTTTGATATAAAAGTTATAATTTATTCATCATGTTTTGACATAGAGAGAACTATTAAAAGATCTCAAAATTGATTATCTTTCTTGCATAAGCCACATGTTTAATGCATCATGTAAAATTCCCTTTATGATTATACTGGTTGAGAAATAAGAAAAAAGAAACAATTGATTGCTTATAGTTTGCTTAATGGGGGCAATGACGTGAGACTAGTTAGAGAATGGTCTATGGGTATTTAACTGGCTGCTAGCATCAGGAAGCCTGCAGCTGTAGCCCTGTGGCATCCAATCCCATCAGATCTCAGAAGCTAAGCAGGGTCGGCCGTGGTTAGTACACGGATGGGAGACCACCTGAGAATACCAGGTGCTGCAGGCTTGGGAGACGGACCCAGCAACCCACTCCCAAAATCAATCTGCCATTGAAAACCGTATGAATAGCAGAGAAGCACTGACAATAGTGTTTCGCCTGTTGTATATAGGGGTCACTATGAGTTGGACACCAACTCAAGGGCACATAACAACAACAACAACAATAACAACAACAACAACAATGATGCATCAGGAAAAACATTTCAAAGAGAGAATGGTGATTTCTGGCTAATCTAGTATGTTCATTCAGGAGAACTTGGGCAGAAATCCTTGTACTTATAGTTTGCTAAAGTTTTTAGAAAAGTGGTAAAATAGGGAAACAGTGTTTCACCAAGGAAAACAGGCAAATGGTTCAAATATTTCCATTGTTGAGAGAAACAGCTTAGTAGTTTCCAAGACCTCTATGTTTTTATACAGTCAGAAAACTTAGCTGTGATAATAATTGTGGCTAAAAGAAAGACACTGCAACTAAGGACATCTGTTGTCTTATTAGCAAAATAGTGTGATAACATAGATAATCTCTGAAAAATATTTAGAGAAAAGTACACAAGGTAAGGATTTAGTGTATTTTTGATATTTTTGGCTGGTAGAATTTGTTTGCAGTATGGAGAGTGGAAAATCTGTAGAATGTCATTTTAACCAATGTATGGTTCCATTCCCTGCAGCCGTAGCCCTGTGGCATCCGATCCCATCAGATCTCAGAAACTAAGCAGGGTCGGCCCTGGTTAGTACTTGGATGAGAGACCCCTTGGGAAAGCCAGATACTGTAGGCTTGAGAGATGGACCCAGCAACCCACTTGCAAAAATCAATCCGCTATTGAAAACCCTATGAACAGCAGAGAAGCGCTGACAATAGTGTTTTGCCTGTCGTATGCAGGGTCGCTATGAGTCAGAGACTGACTCCAGGGCACCTAACAACAACAACATGATTCCATTATAAGCTTAATCCTCTATTTGCATGGAGGATAAATTAGAACAAGGAGAGACCAAAGGTATGGCCACCTGATAGAATGTGCCTCTGGTGAGAGAGATTCTGAAGACACACTGTGGTAAAGCAGGAAGGGAGAAAGTACATGCGGTGTGGCATGGGGCAAAGCCATGTCTCTGTTAGATGGTATCAGTTTCAATGATGACAACAGAGAAAAGCCAGAGATGACACTGATTGATCAGAGTTGGTTGGGAAAAAAGGTGGCATCACAAAAGGGGATCAGAATTATTCAGTTGTCATCAAATAAAAATTTAAAGAGAAAGATATGTTTTCAGAGGTCAGAAGAGTGTTTGCAAAGGAAGAAAACTACTTTAATCACCTTATATCCTTCATTGTCAACAAAAGATGGAGATTATTTGCCAAAGAAACTAAATTAATTTGGCTTTTGACTTGCTGAATTTGAGGTACTGATAGAACTCGTGAGTTATTTTGGTGAAGGCATGATTAAAAATGGTTCATGAGAGAATGTCTTTCAACCGTATGTCCTATTTATTTTAACAAGTGCTAATAAATATTCACCAAATGAATAAATAATGAACAAATAAATGCATAATTTTGTGGCAAGTAGTTTTGAATAATGAATTTCTTTTCTGTCTAATAAAACATAGGGCATTAAGTGAAGAAACATAGACTTCTTTGTAATTGTAATTGCATATTTTGTTTAATTGGGCTTGGGCTTAGCTCAGTGGGTAGAGTGCTGCTCTGTGCTCTCTGAGGACTTGGGTTTGATCCACAGCACCACAAAAATGGGAGAAGCATGTGGCAATCCACTGCCAAAACAATTAACCATTGAAAACCCTATGAGGGTAGCTATGAGTCAGATCTGACTAGAGGGCACCTAACCACAACAACAAAATTTTGTTTAATTCTCTTAAAGGATCTGAGACTAAGAATTATTAGTTTTCTTAAGGTTTAATAGTGTATAACATTATTTGTCAACAATAGCCAAGCATTTATTATTAAATGGGATTCCTAAAATAACTGTCAGAATAAGTAATTCTTTAATACAACAAACATGAGAATTTTATGAAGAACTTCAATTATACATGAGACATTTTTATTGCTTCTAAGCCTAACACAGTAAAATTTTAATCTTACTTTTTAATCTTTGATTTGAAATATCTGGTTCTGTCTCTGCTGGCCTGCAGGAAAGATATGACATGTTAAAATATGTGTTTACTGTTTAATTTTCTCTAATTGGTCTGTTATTCATCTAATCAGTGATTTTGTAACCTTTGGTGCTCTTGCCTTAAGTGATTTTACTAAAAGTTGACATTATTCTTCTGTTTAATCAATTTAATCCCCAGGATTAAATTGCCTTGAATCATATGTCATTCATCAATGCTCTTAACATGTTTGGTTGGGTAAAGAATAGGTATAAGAGTGGTGTTGAGTGGTTTCTTGGCAAAAATATTTCCCCTTTCCTGATAACAGTCCTAGATACTGAAGTGGGCCCAGTGCCTGTACACATGAACCTGATAGATCAACATAAGATGGTGTCTCATCAGAATTTTTAAGCATGTTTCAAAAGTAATTTCTGAGTTATAGAGAAGCTACCAAAGGGATACTAAAATTTCCACATATTCTTCCTCCTGACACCCCATTTCCTTTGCATTTTAAATTTCAAGGGAGACTTATGAAGACTGGAAAATGACAAACCATTGAACTTCTCTTGAGCAGTCCATAGCTGCTCTGGCTTGTTTTTGTCTTGAGGTTTAGTTTTCAGCTCCTCCTTGTACTGCCTTATCTGTTTTCCTCTTAATTTGACACATTTTTTATTTTTTAAAATGTTCCATGCATGTCTCAGAATATGGGTACCAAGAGTCCTAGTCAATCCTCATATACCATGTAGGCCACATGTCCCATGAGCTGCTTCTAGGCAAGGTCAGTATGCCAGGAAAATCATGACAAACTCATTCCTGGAAGGCACAGGACTCCTCTGACAGGTGACTTTGACTTGAGGATACCCAATGGCTTTGACTAACTCTGTTTAGAATTGTGCAACAGTCTAAGATGTTTCTTTTTGACTAAACTTTCTTCTTTCCTTCTCTCTTTAACTCAAGGTCAAGGCTGCATCAAAACTGGACAGTAATCTCAGCCTTCTGCTCCTCTATTACCTGCTTTTTGTGATCAATTTCACTTAGACCCTTGCTTGTTGCTTGTTTGCTTCTCCCCAGGAATGCCATGATGTGTTGGACATTTCCACAACTCCACAACTATTTGTTAAGCCCTCTTGTCTACCTATTAGACCTTATTTTTTTCCACATTTTGGGAATTGAACACAGGGCCTTGCACATGCTAGGCAAGCACTCTACCACTGAGCTACCATCCTAGTCAAGGACCATATTGGTTATTATGAAAATAGAAGTTTCTTGGCATTTGGTGGTTGACATTTGCCATGTGGCCTGTTAGGCTAAGAGTTCATCATATTTATGGATATTAATAAATCGCACTTCTGATTCCTTATACTCACACCAGTAAGAGTTGTTGTTGTTAGATGTCATCAAGACATGTACGACTCATAGCAACCTTATGTACAACAGAACGAAGCACTCTCTGACACTGTGCCGTGCTAGGCACTATGTCAGTGCTTCTCTGCTATTCATAGGGTTTTCAATGGCTGATTATTTTGGGAGTGGGCTGCCAGGTCCTTCTCCATTCTTGTAGTGCTGGAGATCAAATCTAGGGCCTCAGAGAGTGCAGAGTGGCATTCTACCAACTAAACTAAAACCCAGCCCCAGTAAAATAGTTGTTGTTGTTAGGTGCCATCGAGTAGATATCTGACTCATAGCTACCCTCATAGGGTTTTCAATGGCAGACAGTTTCGGGATTGCCTTGGGAGTGGATTGCCAGGCCTCCCATTTTGGCAGTGCTGGGAGTTGAACTCGGGACCTCAGAGATTGCAGCACAGCGCTCTACCAACTGAGCTAAATCCCAGCCCCCAGTAAAATAGTAGGAGAGAAAAAATATACGGTACTATTGTGCTACCACATGCAAGAATGGTTAATTTTCATTCTGCCTCAGCCCCCTGCTAGGATTATAGGCATATGCCACAGCACTCAGACTCTATTTTTATTTTTAATAGAAAAACTTGACATCAATTATTTATAATTTTACATTATTTGCCTTCCTTTTGAATGTGTACGATGTATATTTTTAACTGGATTATGAAATTTTTTTTAACATTTCATGGGGAAAGGGTTTAAATTAATCTTTGCTTGGTAAAGTGTCTTACTCAGTAGATATTTATTTTGTTTGTCAAGCGTTTATTTTTCATGTTCTTTTAATTTCCAATTATTAGGAATTGGCCTAGGAGGATAATTGACTGATCCTTTAGAATACTGAAAAATTATTCAGAGAAGTTAATAGATGAAGTTGTATTACCCTTATTTATTAAGCAGAGCACATGCCAATTTCAGAGACATCAGGAAATCAAGAATGCAGATTAGACAATGTCAGCTTACTCTTATTGGTTACTTATGGTTATATGAGGAAAAATGTTTGTACTCCAAAGATTCTAGATATTAATACCTTCTTGGGGCTATGGTTTAGCTGACGGTAGAGTGCCACTCTGTGCTTTCTGAGGACCTGGATTTGATTCCTACCACTGCAAAAATGGGAGAAGGACCTGGCAGCCCACTTGCAAAACAATCAGCCATTGAAAACTATGAATTGCAGAGAAGCACTGACATAGTGCCATGCATGGCACAATGTTGAGGAGTGTTTCATTCTGTTCTACACAGGATTGCTATGAGTTGGACCTGACTTGACGGCACCTATCAACAACATACAGCCATTAAATATAGTTTAGCATCATGAAGGTTTCCACTGTTATTAAAACCAAGAGAAACATATTTATCATCTTATCTATCCTGAACATTAAATTGCTACTTTTGGGCTCCTACAGGAACATTTAGGCAAAATTATACATGTATAATGAATTGATTGCAAATGCATGAAAGGCTTTTTTCTAAATACTTATCTTCATAGCAAGTCTGAGAGAGAAAGTATTATTATAAAGGTACAGATTGAAGTTGTTACACTAGTGTAATTTATATTACATTGGTCCTGTTCACAAAACCAGGTGGTGGTGGGGCTTGGGTTTGATTCCAAGACATTATGTTTACTGAGGTTGTGCTATCAATCAGGATGGCATTATATTTTATCTTTATAATGGAATACATAAAATAAAAATATATATAATTCAAAGGATAATAATGTCTTTGGAAATATATTTGAAGCATAGGCATCCTAATAGGAATGATGCATTTGGTATATTGTTGTCATTGTTGTTGTTAGGTACCATTGAGTCAGATCTGACTCATAGTGAGCCTATGTACAACAGAATGAAACACTTCCCTATTCTGTACCAGCCTGCAGCCGTAGCCCTGTGGCATCTGATCCTGTCAGATCTCAGAAGCTAAGCAGGGTCAGGCCTGGTTAGTACTTGGATGGGAGATCGCGTGGGAACACCAGCTGCTGTAGGCTTGGGAGAAAGAACTGGCAACCTACTCCCAAAAATCAATCCATCATTGAAAACCCTACTAACAGCAGAGAAGCACTGACAATAGTGTTTCCCCTGTTGTACGTAGGGTCACTATGAGTCAGATACCGATTCAACGGCACTTAACAACAACAATAACCTTCTGTACCAGGCATATGATCGTACTTTTATGTTTAAGCTCATTGTTGCAGACACTGTGTCAATCCTTCTAGTTGAGGATCTTTGTTTTTTTTCATTGACCTGCCATTCTCCCAAACCTGATGTCCTTCTCCAGGGACTGGGCCCTCCTGACTACATGTCCAAAATATATAAGACACAATCTAGCCATCCTTGCTTCCAAGAAGCAGTCTGGTTGCACTTTTCCTAGGGCAGATTTGTTGGTTCTTTTGGTAGTCCATATTCAATATTCATCTCCAGTACTATAACTCAAAATCATCAATTCTTCTATCTCCCTTGTTCAATGTCCAGCTTTTTCAACCATCTAATGTGACTAAAAATACCATGGCATGAGTTAGGTGCACCTTCATCTTCAATGTGACATCTTTGCTTGCCAATATTTTAAAGAAGTCCCTTACAACAGCTTTTCCCAATGTAATGTGTCTTTTGATTTCTTGACTGCTGCTTCCATGGGTGTTGATTATAGAACCAAATAAAGCAAAATCATGGACAATCTCAATCTTTTCTCCATTTATTGTGAAGTTGCATACAGACCCTATTGTAAGGATTTTTGTTTCATTGATGTTGAGGCACAATGTGTACTGAAAGCTATATTCTTCAATCTTCATGAGTAATTGTTTTAAATCCTCTTCACTTTCAGCAAGCATAGTTGCATTATTTGCATAGTGCAGGCTTTTAATGGGTCTTCCTTCAATCTTGATGTGATGTTCATAAAGTCCAGCTTCTCAGATTATTAGGATAGTAATAATAAAGATGACAGTAGAAAAATAGATGAGTATCTTGAATAAGCAATAACTACTAGAAAAAAATAATAGTGATACAGTATTATAAGTCAAAGTATTCAATATCGATTTAAAAACAATATAAAAATGCAATTTAAATTAACCATTTACTTAAATAAGTCCATAAAAAGTAGTACTCAGTGTTGGTTGGTGGACAAGAAATAGAAATACCACTTGGGAACACCAGGTGCTGTAGGCTTAGGAGAAGGACCTGGTAACCCACTCCTAAAAATCAATCCGCCATTGAAAACCCTATGAACAGCAGAGAAGCACTGACAATAGTGTTTTACCTGTTGTATGTAGGGTCACTGTGAGTTGGATCCCGACTTGATGGCACCTAACAACAACAACTAACATTTGCACAAAATTTGCTTTTTTTCCTACCAAATAAAATAACTGATGCTTACATTTCACCTAATATTTATAGGTATTTTCTGCTATTTTTCTCATTTAATGTCAGTTTTAATATAGAAATAAGCATATCAATTTCATTGAGAAATAATTTATATAGAATGAAATACATGTACTTTATGTGAATGTTTTAATAAGTTTTGACAAAATTCATACTTGTGTAAAAGTTTTGATAATCAAACTATGAAACGTTTATATCATATCTAAAATTATAATATTCTCCACAGTCTTCATTATCCCTAGATTTAAGCAAATGTTGCTATGTTTTTCTTTATGTCACTACATATAAGTTTTACCATTCACAGAGCTTCATATGCTATTGTTCTTAGGTACCATTGAGTAAGATCCAACTCATAGTGACCCTATGAATGAAACACTACCCAGCACTGTGCAATACCTGGCATTATGTCAATGCTTTCTGCTATTCACAGTTTTTAATGGCTGATTGTTTTGGGAGAAGGCTGCCAAGTCCTGCTCTGATTTTTGAGGTGCTGAGGATCAAACTCAGGCCCTCAGGAAGCACAGAGAAGCATTCTACCAACTGAGCTAAACCCCTGCCCAGAGTTCCTTATTGTTGCTGTTAGGTGCCTTTGAGTCGGTGTTCAACCCATAGCAACCCTATGTACAACAGATGAAACACTATTGTCAATGCTTCTCTGCTATACATAGGGCTTTCAATGGTAGATTATTTTTTGGGAGTGGGTTACCAGGTCCTTCTCCTAAGCCTATGGCACCTGGTGCTCTACACTGTCTCCCATCTAAGTACTAACCAGGCCTGACCCTACCTAGCTTCCAAGATCTGACGGGGTTAGACACCACAGTGATACAGCTGCAGGCTGTATAGATGGAATTAAATAAAGTGTACTGTTGTCACCACTAGATTCTTTGGCTCAGCATGATATTTTTGAGACTCATTCATGGACTCTATCAATAATTCATTTATATTTTTATATTCACCTGCTGATGAACATTTTTATAGTGTTTAAATCAATGAGAACATAACCCATGATTGCATATGATTTTTATTACATATTATCAAATGGTTCTTTAAAATATATTAGTTGAGAAAAGTGTAACCAAAAATGATGTAATAGTCACATAATGAAAATAACTTATTACTCTGTACCTGACCAACATTTATAAAGAGAAAGAATATTAACGCTGAATATTTGCATACAAGTCTTTGTGAAGACATACTTTTTTGAGTAATGCTTGTGTATTAATCATGATTTGCCAGAGAAACAGAGTCAATAGTGTATTGCCCAAGTGTGTGTGTGTGTGTATGTGTGTGTGTGTGTGTGTCCAGTCTGAGTTCTACAGAGAAGGCTAAAGACTCAAGAGTTAATGTTGCATCTCAAGGTTAAAGGCAATCTTTAGGAGAATTTCTTCTTCCCCAAGGTTCCTCAATCTTTTTTCTTAAAGTCTTCAGCTGATTAGATGAGACTCACCCTCGTAGGGGAGGGTAATCTGCTTTACTCAAAGTCTCCTGATTTAAATGTTAATGTCATCTAAAAACACTTTCTCAAGGACATCTAGATTGATATTTGAACAATTATGTAGATATTGTGGTCTATCCAAATTGACACAAAATTGTCATAAGCTATATAACCTTTTTCACTAATGTGAATGTATCAATAAGAATAGTTACTAAACTCTTTGTATAATAGTCATACCATGATGTCTGCAAAGACTCTTGATTCTATCTATACTGTTGCCCCCCCAAGGAAGCAGAGCAGAGTGGAAGAGGTAGAAAGTGGATGACTATCTTGTACAATTCCATTGCTTTTCTCCCTTTACTTTCTTTAGTTTTATATATAATTGAGCTCCAATTAAATAAAGTATTCTTTCTCTATATCTAAAATAATTTCAACATTTCTATCAAGAAATTTCACTTTGATCTATTCTTGATTGAAATCTCAGCTTTATGCCTTCTTTCCCTTTATTTCTTTGGGATTATCAGAACTTCTTTTGACAATGTGTACCCAGATCTGTGCAAAGTCTCCTGGATGTGTCACCTAGGAGAAGCTCCAGGAAAGATGATGAGATATGTGTCAAAAGAACACTCAACTCATAACAATTTGTTTACTAGCTGGCAGAAATAAATGCAGACATTAGAGCTATATATGAGCTGGGATTGTTCCAAGAATGGTTTGTGAAATATGTGGAACTATGATTAATATAAGGTGAAACCAAATGAGGAAATAACATAGTATTTTAGAGAAGTAGCATAATACAGCTTGAAGTTAACTTCATTCATGTGAAAAAGAATGAAGAAATAAGCTTCACTGGATCACAGCTAATGAAGTAGATAAGCAAGCATTTTATTTCCAGGTGGAGAGAGCTCAGGCAGATCCACATTTCTGAAGGAAAACAAAACAAAATTTCAGTTTATTTTTCCTCTGCAAATTGTTCAGTAACAGCATGCCAGATGGATTAACTGAAGAGTGAAAAAAACAGAATACAATTAGGGCCGGATGTAATAGTCTTTGGAGAAATGAATGGATGTAAATCATAGAATCAGGACTCAGACATAGTGATCAAAGTGCATGCATAGGTTTGTGTCTGGGCTTTCCTATTTTTCTGTCTATGGTGAACAGTCAGTACTGTTAGCTATGATTGTGATTATGGTATTTTAGTATTATGACATAATTATTTCATTGTATATATTTTATAGGAATATGTGAATTTGTGCCACTCCACAAATTTCCCTTGAATTTTTACTCCGATTTCTGTTTTTGTTGTTGTTGGTAGGTGCTGGCGAGTCAGGTCTACTTCACAGTGACCCTATGTACTACAGAATGAAATGCTATTGGACACTGTACCACGGTTGGCACTATTGTCAGTACTTCTTGGCTTTTCACAGGGTTATCAATGGCTGATTGTTTTGGGAGTGGGCTTCCAGGCCCTTACCCCAAGTCTAGGACAACCAATATTCCCAGGCAGTCTCCCATCCAAGTACTAACCAGGCCCACCCTGCTTGGCTTCAGAGATCTGACTCCAGGGTAGTGTGGCTACAGACACTCTGATTTCTACTTAACCTGAAATATGGTCAACCAAACTTGGATGTGCCATTAAGCTCCCCCCCAGAAAAGAATATAGACCCCAAGGAAAATTGTCAAATTCCATTTTTCTTTTCTTTCTTCAATAGTATTATCCCATCACTGTGTCCATTTTTTGTTTGTTTGTTTTCTTGGATAACATATACAAAGTATTCTTTCCTCCCCTTGGTTGTGGAGTCAAGGATGAAACTTTGGCAATCACACAGCATCATTTTATTCTTTTAGTTGTAAATCAGAGCTTTACATTTAGACTGCTTGTTATTCAGGACAGTTAATAATCTTTAGATATATTAGTATAAAAAAAGGTATGCTACAATCTCTGCCTTTACATGCGCACAGCTGTGTTTTTTCTTTCTTCTTCTTGTCATTCCATTTTATGAGAGCAATCTATGGGATGAACTACTAGGGTCCTCAAGTTAGAAATTATGATTATTATTATTTTGTTTCATTTGTCTATTTATTTTTAATATACTCTTTCATAACTTTTCTGTGGTACTAGGAGGTTGAGTCCAGGGCATTGTGCATACTTTGAAAGTGCTCTACTATTGAGCTGCAACCCCATCCCTTTCTAATTTTTTATTTTGAGATAGGTTCTCACTAAATTGTGTAGGCTATTTCTAGCCTCAAACTTGCCAACCTCCTGCTTCTGCCTTCTGAGTTGCTGGGGTTACAGGCATGTGCCATTGTACTAAACTTCTTTTATGACTTTATTGCTATCCCTTGAGCTATTAAACTTTATCAGAATGTATATTTAGTGAATTTACCTTTAGTCTACTGCTGTTGCTGTTGCTGTTAGGTGCTGTCGAGTCGGTATCCGACTCATAGCGACCCTCAGAGGGTTTTCAATGGCTGAGTGCTTCCGGATTGCCTTGGGAGTGGATTGCCAGGTCCTTCTCCCATTTTTGCGGTGCTGGGAATTGAACTTGGGACCTCAGAGACTGCAGCACAGTGCTCTACCCACTAAGCCAAATCCCAGCCCCTTTAGTCTACAGTGCCTACTAAACTGCTCATCTTTTCCCTTTATTAAATTATACTCAGTAACATGTATATGCAGTATCCTAGATGCTTCATATCTGCATCAGTAGCACCCTACCATCTGACCCCACCTGATCTCAGAAGCCAAGCAGGATTAGCCTAGTTGATCCTTGGATAGGAGACCACCTGGAAATACCAGGTGCTGCAGGCTCCAGAGAAGGACCTGCAAATCCACTCCTGACACAATCCGCCATTGAAAACCCTGAGTAGCAGAGAACTGACAATATTGCTGGGCATGGCACAGTATTGGGAAGTGTTTTGTTCTGTTGTAGGTAAGGTTGTTATGAGTCGGACCTAACTCGATGGCATCTAATGGTCAGATGGTTCATAGACTATACAATACAAATTAATCTCAAATTATCCAAGTTTTTGCTTCTTTTCTATAACTTATAAGAGTTATCAAGTATGTACAAGAACATTATTCCTTTCCCATCATCATTGCTCTTTTGCTGAGTACCAGGAGAAAGAGGTCTCACTCAGATAGCTAGCCTTTTCTTTATGAGATTCATCTAGGAGCACACTTTGCAATGCCACAGTCCCTGGATCATCTCAAAGTAAAAGTCATTCAACAGCATTGTTATTTGTTCTATCTTGCTGAAGTTCCAAGTAGCTAAAAGGTATGTACAATTATTGGAGCAAGAGTGTCCTTCAGTAAAAATTCAGGAAACATAGCCAAATTTCTAAACAAAATCCATAAACAAATTCCTCTAGCATTGTTCAAGCAAAGCATGTTCTTTAAGCTCTCAAAGCAAATGTTTATAAAAGCAGATGAGCAGACAAAACAGGAGGAAAGTTGTGTTCTTACTGTTTCAAAGCCTATGTCCAGACAGGACCTCTGAATTTTCCTAAATACTTAGGATAATATTTTCCCATGAATAGTGAAATTGGGACATGATTCTTCTACCAATCCTCCATAGAGTTGCCTCAAAAATCCTTTTCTTGATGCACCTTTGGAAACCCTTTCAACTTAGATGGCAACACAAGTTGGCTAAAATACTACCTGTATTATCAACTGTCACAACACTAAGTGCATTACTTTATTTTTTTCCCATGTTGCTGTTTCACACATTAGATTTTAAACTTGCTGAGTGAAAGAATATATCTACAGTCACAGGTATTTTTGATAAACCAAATCTATCTGGGGAAGACATTCTCATTTGTAATGTTCATGAATTCTCATTGTATAAATATTCTCATAATAATTTCAGGTGAATGTTATGACAAAGCTGAACACAAAGTTGGAAAAAGACATGCATAAAATGGTTCTTGTGAATTAGTGTGTGCTGGCTCCAGCATGTTGCTGCCAGTTTTTGTGAGATACATGCAACGTCCCTCCTAGCCAGCACTTGTAACCCAGCTACAATAAAATTGATATGATTTCCACCATATTTCCAACTCTATTTTCCTCTGAGCTTTCTTTTCATTATGTTTTTTTTTTTTTTTTTTTTTTTTTTTTTTTTTTTTTTTTTTTTTTTTTTTTTTTTTTTTTTTTTTTTTTTTTTGTGTGTGTGTGTGTGTGTTTGTGGTACTGGGGACTGAACCAAAAGCCTTGCACATATTTTGCAAGCACTCTGCCAGAGCTGTATCCATAAACATTTTTATTTTTTATCTTGAGACAGGGTGTCGCTAAGTTACACAGGCTGCCTCTGGCCTCCAAACTGCTATCCTTCTGCTTCTGCCTTCTGAGTTGTTGGGATTACAAGCATGTGCCACTATGCCTGGCTTCCTCTGAGCTTTCTGTACCATTTTATGCAACTAAGTGCTTAACATTTTGGCTGCTTCTTAAATCAAAATAGTTACCTAGAGTCCCTTTTCAGGAACCAAGCATTTTGGATTTAGCTTTATATAATTGCCTGTAGGCTGAGAATCATTAATTCTTTACATGAGTCCTTTGTTTATAAAAGGGAGCCATGTAACTTTTCATGTTGTTGTTATTGTTAGGTGCCACTGAGTCATGTCCTTAAAACATGAAGTTTTATGAAAAATAAAGAGCGTGTTTATCTTTCATTTTTCTGTGGAGGGTACATAGATTTCATGGAATTTCTAAGAGACCATGGTGCAGAAGAAGGAACTTTTGTTCCAAATTTCCTTGCATTATGCTTCATGATATTTTCAAGTCTCTAAAATTCTCAAATCCTATACTGAATAAAAAAATGTACTTAGATTCTGAAGTTTATCTTTTGATTTTCCAGCACTGTTTAATGACTTTTGGTTACTTGCCACAAATGAGCTATTTCTACCTTATGTGTTAAGGATTATCCATAAAGAAAAAATAAGATAAATAATTTATGGAGATTACCATGACCTTTTAAGATATGGTATGGATTCATGGAGATCGAGGTCTTTGGATTGTATAACATCCCTTAGATACCTTTGGCAGAGTATGTAATACAATTGTGAAGAACACAGTGATGGTGACCTGAGGATCTGAGATTTAAATCTGAACTATGCTCCACATTAATTGCATGGCCTGTGGTGGCCTAAATGTCTCTAGAACATGAATTTTCATCAGCGAAATATAATTAATGAGATTACATGTTTCATTGTGATATTTTGAATAAGTGGAATATGTTTTAAAAGCAGTTAGTAGAGATCCTAGCATAAAATAATCAGGAAACTTTAATTGCTGTATTATTTTTAATAGTTCACTAATATTATCTTTCTTCTTTTATTAGACTGTAAGCCTCATGGGGTGAATCATCATATTTAACTTTTCTTACTGCAACTATGAAATATTTATTAAATATCATTGAATAGATGACAGTATGGAAAAACATATCTAATAGAAAGTAGCCTTCAGCTGTACCACTGTGGCATCCCATCCCATCAGATCTTGGAAGCTAAGCAGGGTCAGACCTGGTTAATACTTGGATGGGAGACTTCCTGGGAACACCAGATGCTATAGGCTTGGGAGAAGGATCTGGCAACCCACTCCCCCCAAAAAAAATCAGCCATTGAAAACCTTATGAATAGCAGAGAATCACTGACAACAGTATTTCACTTGTGTATAGGGTAGCTATGAGTCGGACACCAACTCGATGGCACCTAACAACAGTAGAAAGGAACCTACTAGTGTTGCTTTTCTATAGTAAAAGTCATTTATATTAGTTTTTCTCAAACCTAATAATCTTGGTTTATTTTTTAAGAAGACTAAGTATAGACTTGCGAATCTGTTTTGTCTTTACACTATAGATGATGGGGTTGAGCACAGGGGGCAAAAGCAGGTACACATTGGCCATCATTGAATGGACCACTTTGGGGGCTGACCTTCCATAGCGATGCACCAAGGACAGGCTTATCATGGGGATGTAGAAAATAGCAACTGCTCCGGTGTGGGAGACACAGGTGCTAAAGGCCTTGTACCATTCCTCAGGGGAGGCAATATTGAGGACAGAGTGAATGATCAAGATATAAGATAGGGCAATGCATGATATATCTATCCCTGTGGTGAGAATGAGATCAGCTAATCCACAGATGCTGTTGGCCCAAGTGTCTGAACATGCCAATTTAATCACATCTGGATGATAACAGTAGGAATGGGAAAGGGTATTCATTTTACAGAAAGAGAGAGGCTTAAGTAGCAAAAGAAGTGGGACTATTAATACCACTGCACATATAGTCACTAGGAGACCCATCTGGATGATTCTGTAATTAGTAAGAATGGTAGTGTACCTGAGTGGGTCACAGATTGCCACGTAGCGATCAAAAGCCATAGCCACTAACACTCCAGATTCCATACAACTAAATCCATGAAGGAAAAACATCTGGATAATGCAGTTATCTAGACTGATTTCTCTTGCATCAAACCACAGAATACCCAATGTTGTTGACATTGTAGAAACAGTCAAACCCAGGTCAGTGGCTGACAGCATGGAGAGGAAATAGTACATGGGCTCGTGGAGACTCTGATTCTTGCTGATGATAAACAGGATCAAGCTGTTCCCAGAGAGGGCAGTGGCATAAAGACAACAGAAGGGAATAGATATCCATGCATGGGCAGACTCCAGTCCAGGGATTCCAGTCAATGAGAAAGTTGGAAATTTAGATGTCAAGTTGCTTAGCAATTTCATGTTGTTTTAGATTTGTAACATTTGTCCTTACAAAGCTCACATCCTATAGAATAATAATTGGCATTATTATAAAAACATATTTAGATAATTTTTGATTTGAAGACTTATCCAAGACAATAGATAAGGCATCTATCATTGAAAAGACTCTAAATTAAATAACAGTATCCACCCATTATTCATTAGTGATATTTAACAAAGGCATAAGGATTTTTACTGTTAAAAATATGTTCACATGATTTCACACAGTTTGATGACAATTATTTTTTACATTGACAGACTTCATCAGATTCTGTGTTTAAAGACAGTCATTAATGGGAATATGAAAAATAGTAAGTGTTCCAATGTAGGAGAGACAACTGCTAAAGAAAAACATCAATGCATTGAATTTGAATATGTTCTGTGTAAAATGAGTAAGAAAAACTCACCTAAAGATAACTATGTCTTTAATGGTCCTGTGGGTGTGAATGTCAAGGCCAGATCTCTAGATTTTTCTTAGGATTGTAGTTTGGAAATTATCATTGTACATATATGTATACCTGTCTACCTATCTATCTATCTATCTATCTATCTATCTATCTATCTATCTATCTATCTGCATCACTTTATTCCCAAAGAACAGGTGAACAGCTACAGAGAGTAGATTACTATGAGGAAACCAATGTAGATAGACTTTTGTATAAGTTTTTGGCAATCACTAAGTTACACCTACATGAATAAGAGTAGACTTCATGGGAACGCAAAACACCAAGAAACATTCTGCTGTGACTATGTGTCAACAATGTTGAATTGCCTGAACAATAAGATATGGTAAGAATTAAAATATTGAAATGTAATTTATGGCATGTTAGTGACCCTTAGAATAGTAATGCTCTTGATGGATATAAATCAACACCTGTGACAGTGGCTTGCACGTATGTTATGTTTCAATGCTGGAAACATGATAGTGAGTCAAGGAGAACTATGTAAGGTGGATGGAAGATTTTTGAAACAGGAAAAGATTAAATAAATAAATAAATTTATAAACGGAGGTTTAAGATACAGTAGATAGTGACAGAAACAATGAAATAACAGGGTTTAATACAAAATCTTTGAGAACATAACAGGAGATTAAACATGGAACATGATGGTAATTTTCCCTCAAAAAGAAGAGAATCAAATACTTCATTGACACCAGGGAGTAAGTGTCAAATGGGTAGGCCTATAGAGTGTCATGTGAGGGAATTATCACCCAACATCTATCTTTCTTTCTGTGAGTCACTAGGGAGACATTTACTGCTATCTAAGAAGTATAGGGTGATGGATTAGGCCTGCAAACAAGGTACAGGTTCTTAGTAGACAGGGAATTAGAGAGGCTTGTGACTTTACATACAGAAATGTTATACAGTCTTGTATAATTAGAATTCTAAAAATAATTTTTAAAGTAATAGGTTTTCATTGCCAAAAAACATCCTAGGATTCTCTAAATCAGTAGCAGTATCACTTACTATGTTAATATTTTTCAATCAAGCTTCAAAGATATTAGATGGAAGAATGTGAATTTTACTTCATTGTAGTAACTACTATAAATATTACAATAGTTTTTATGCTAGTTTTCTGTAGTTTCTTTTCAATCTCTTATTCCTTGAGTTTCATTTATGAGAAAAATCATGAAAATATTTAACTATCAGTTGTTCTATAATGTTATGTGGTTTTCTGAGCATATGGTGGATCTTAACGTTATTTGACTCTTCTGTAATCTTATTTGAGTATTTATGACTAGACAACAATGAAAACACAAGGTCAACATAATGAACACCCCTTTCAGCCTTACCAGCATCATATGGAAACAAGAACTTTCCTTGTCTTTGGTAGTAGACAGAGAACAGAGGGTATGGTTCTGGAGCTCTGTTCTTTATAGTAAATTGGAATTGAGTTGTGAGATTATCAGAAAGATTCAGAACTCTGTGGAGCCATGGACAAAGAAAACTCATAGTCCTCCTCTTTCTCTATCTATAAATGTAAGGCAGTGCTGTGGAATCCCACAAGGATTAAAGCTACTAACTTGAGTGAAGAGTGCTCCCCAGGGTCATTAAATTTTAAACAAAGGAAACAAAATCATACCTACACAGTTGGTACTCCATATCAATGTATAGCATATACACAGATTCAACTAATCACAGGTGATATATTTGGAATAAAAGCTCCATGTCTATTGAATATGTAGTGAATTTTACCTTATTGTTATTCAACAAAAGTTTGGTCTATTTACAAAACTTGCACATTGTATCAGGGATTATGGGAAATCAAGAAATGATGTAAAGTATATAGAAGGATGTATATAGGCTATATTCAAACACTATACCATTTTATATAAGGGATTTGAAACATCTCTACAACTTGGTATATGTAAGTTCCTGGAAGAAATTTGCCATAACCATTGAAAGATGACCATAAATGGAAAGTTTAGACATAGTTCTCAGTACAGGGAAATAGATGCAAGTTGGAATTGAGCTATGGAATCATTAGTATGATATGGAAATTACTGGAAATATAGATGAAAAATAGCATGAAATTCCTTTTGTGCCATCTACCAATCACAGGGCAGGATTGTGAAATCTCAGATGGATTTTAGCTACTAATTCAAGTGACAATGGTCCCTAGGGATGTTTAAAATGCAAAGCAAAAGAAACCAATATATTCATTTATAGTCAGTCCTCCATATTCAGGGTATTTATTTCTGCAGATTCAACCAACAACAGATGGACAATGTATGAAAAAAACATCTCATCTGAGCTGAATATGTTCAGAGTTTATTCTTGTCATTATCCCCTAAACAATATAGTATAACAACTATTTATGTAGCATTTTCAATGTATTAGGTGTTATACATAATCAAGAGATGATTTAACATATTGGGGATGTACATTGGCTACGTGCAAATACAGTACCATTTTATATAGACCTTAGTTGCCTAGGTTCAACAAATCCAATACAAAGCAGCTGCATCAGTTCTCTACTACTATTTTCTTATTAACTGTTTCATTTAGATCACTCTCTTGGATCACTATCTTTTCAATACTTTCATAACAAATTGCTCCTGTTTTGTTAAATTTACCAGATTTTACTCTTTTAAAAAATATATTTAAAAGAACTTTACCTGCTGTTACATAAGGTGAGTCTGCCTCTATTTTCATTTTCCCCCTTTTATGGTAAATATTGGTAATGTGAAGACTAATACAGAATTTGCTTTTTCCATGATGCAACTATTACATAACTTTTGGTTACACTTTCATCAACTTATGAAGTTTATGCAAACATTTGATGAATATGTCATAATTTGTATGCATATTTGGGATATATTCCTCTATTTTTCCCATGTACTCATGAAGTTCCATCATTTACACTGAGGTTATTCTCTCTCCTTTATTCCTTTACACTGTCTCCCCTGCCCATCCCACATTCCACAATCTTTGCTAGTCCTCTCCCTCCTTCTTTCTACTCTTTATATTTTGTTTTCTTGCTAAGTTTAATTGTGCACTTTTATATTTACTTATGTGTAAGTTATTTTTCAAGATTCAGCTCCCACGTATGAGTGAGAACGTATGATATTTCTCTTTATGAGCCTGTGTTCATTCACTTAGGATGATATTCTCCAATTCCATCCATTTTGCTGCAATTATTTAATTCTTTATTGCTGAGTAATATTCCATTGGGTATATTTACCATAATTTTTTGTCTGTTCATCTGTTGATGGGCATCTTGGTTAGTTCCATAACTTTGGTTATTGTGAAGAGTGCTGCATTAAATATGGAGATGCAGGTGTCTCTATAGTATGATGACTTGTCTCTCTTTGGGTATATTCACAGTAGTGGTATAGCTGGGTAGTATGGCAGATCTATTTTTAGTTTTCTGAGGTAACTTCATATTGATTTCCAACGTGGTTGAACCAGCAATTTAAGAGGGTTCCTTTTTCTCCACATCCTCACCAGCATTTGTTATTATTTGTTTTCTTGATCTTGGCCATTCTTACTTGTTGTTGTTGTTGTTAGGTGCCATCCAGCCAGTATCCGACCTAGTGACCCTACGTATAAAAGGTGAAACACTATTGTCAGTGCTTCTCTGCTGTTCATAGGGTTTTCAATGGTGGATTGATTTTTGGGAGTGGTTTACCAGGTCCATCTCCCAAGCCTACAGCAGCTGGTGTTCCCAGGTTGTCTCCCATCCAAGTTCTAACCAGGCCCAACCCTGCTTAGCTTCTGAGACCTGAGAGGATTGGTTGGCATAGGTCTAAGGCTGCAGTCATTCTTGCTTGAGTTAGGTGGAATCTCAGAGCTGTTTTGATCTCCATTTCCCTAATGGCTAGGGATATTGAGCATTTTTTCATGTGTTTCTTAGCCTTATGGACTTCTTCATTTGAGAACTGTCTTTTCATTTCCTTTGTCCACTTATGTATTATTTTAGGATTTGCTTTCTTAAGTTCTTTGTAAATGCTAGAAATTAGTCCTATCCAGAATGTGTAGGATGCAAAGGTTTTCTCCCACCCATGGCCTCTTTAACTTTGTTGATTGTTTCCTTTGCTGTACAGAAGCTTTTTAATTTCATGTAATCCCACTTGTCAATTCTTGGTGCAATTTACTGAGCAATTGGAGTCTAGTTAAGGAAATACTTTCCTATACCTATGTGTTGGAGCATGTTTCCTTCTAGTAGTTTTAAAGTTTCTGGTTTTATGTTGAGGTTTTTTATCCATTTTGAGTTGACGCTCATGCAGATTGAGAGGTATGGGTCTATTTTCATTTTTCTGCAGATGGACAACTTTCCCAACACCATTTGTTAAAGGGGCTATCTTCTCTCCATTTTGTGTCCTCAACCTCTTTGTCAAAGATCAGGTGGCTGAAGTTGCATGGGTGTATCTCTGGATCTTCAATTCTGTTCCATTGGTCTTCAAGCCTGTTTTTGTGCCTGTACCAGATTTTACTCTAACTGGTTCAATTTATCTTAATTCTCCTGGGAGCTTTTGAAAAATAGGGTTATGTATTTGCCTATGGATACAATTTTAGAATAATACAAGACATAAAAAAAGAACACTTCAAAAATGTTGGTTCTGAACTTGTATCCAGATTCCAGTTGTGCTGGAGTCCATATTTCTGCAGTCTCAAAATTCTGCAGCCCAGTATAAAGCATACTCCTAGAGTTCTTCTCCAATTAGACTTCTGTCTATACTGTTTCACTTTTGTTATTTTTATTTTTGCCATTGCCCAATATAATTGTTTAGGCTTTCTTTGACTTGTTAGAAAAGCATGATTCTGAGATTTTATAGCCTGTGCTAAAATTCTGGATTTCTCTTACTAGTCATGTGACCTTGGGCAAGTTAATGAATCTATGACTCAGTTTCTTCATCTGATACATATAGTGGAGATAATAGCATCAATACTTCATAGAATTTCCAAGAGATTTTAATGAATTAGACTACATATAATAGCAATAACAGTGCTTGTACTTATTAAGTGCAATGCAAGTGTTTGCCTGTGATCATGATGATTTGCCTCATTACTATATATTACCAGAAAATATTGTAATAGTAGTTTATCTATTGCTTTGTCTTCTAGATTACATAATGTACAAAGGAAGGATTATATCTAATTTCTATTGTATTTCTGGTGTTAGCTGGCTTAAAATTTCAATAAAATATATTTCTTAACTTTAATCAAATTATTACTTCAAAAAATGATGCCTTTCTAATTTTTTGTTTTTGTGTAAAGTATCCATGGAAATATTAGCCCAAATCTAGCATACTCATGATTGATGGAAATGACCTCTGATATACTTGGGTTTATCTTCAGATATTTTTTACATCTAGGTAATTTTTGGACCTAGATGGAGTGGATAGACAAATGTACCTTGGGTACATTCGTTATACACATTAGTCCCCTCATTCAGCTTTCTTGCTCTACTTAAATTATCACTCTTACATCATTACTAAATTACCTTACTTGTAATTTGATATGAGCTATGAGAACTTTGATTTATTCTCCCTGAGAGCATAGGAGCTGGTGTTAGGGAAACAAGGACAGTGAGTAAGAGAGATGGGGGTGGCAAAAAATTGTGCTTATCAGAGTACGATTTATAGTTGGAAAGTAGTGAGACTTTGACTGACTGGGTATGGAATTAAAAAGACATTTATAGAGATAAAGTTTAGGTATTATAAGAACACTGACTTTTTGACACCTTTGTGGTTACTAATATGCATGTACTTTGGTTGTTATGGATAATAGCATTTTCTGCCCCTTACCCAATTCTGCATGTGCAGTTTTGTTGTTGTTGTTGTTAGGTGCCATCGAGCCAAGTCCAACTCACTTTGTTGTTGTTGTTAGGTGCTGTTGAGTCAGTATCCGACTCATAGAGACCCTCTGTACAACAGGGGAAACACTATTGTCAGTGCTTCTCTGCTGTTCATAGGGTTTTCAATGGCAGATTGATTTTTGGGAGGGGGTTGCCAGGTCCTTCTCCCAAGCCTACAGCTTCTGGTGTTCCCAGGCGGTCTCCCATCCAGGTACTAACCAGGTCCGACCCTGCTTAGCTTCTGAGATCTGACGGGATCGGATGACACAGGGCTATGACTGCAGGCACAGTCCAACTCATAGCCACCCTATATACAACAGAATGAAACACACTGTGCCAGACACACAATCTTATATATGTTTAGTCCCATTGTTGCAGACATTGTGTCAACACATCTGGTAGAAGGTTTTTGTTTTTTTCATTGACCTGCCACTCTCCCAAACATGATGTCCTTCTTCAGGAATTGGTCCTTCTTGACTAAATGTCCAAAATACATAAGATGCTGTCTAATCCTCCTGGCTCCCAAGGAGCACTCTTGTTGCACTTCTTCTAGTTGGTTCTTTTGGAAGGCCAGGATATACTCTGTAATCATCTCCAGCACCATAATTCAAAAGCATCAATTCTTCTCCTGTCTCCCTTGTTCAATGTCTAGCTTTCACAACCATATAATGCCACTGAAAATACCATGGCATGAGTCAGGTGAACTTTTATTTTCAATGTGACATCTTTACTTTTCAATACTTTAAAGAGATCTTTTGCCACAGCTTTCCCAAGGCAATGCATCTTTTTATTTCTTGACTGCTGCTTCCATGGATGTTGATTGTAGAACAACGTAAAGCAAAATCATGGACAACCTCAATCTTTTCTCCATTTATTTATTTATTTGTTTATTTATTTATTTTTGTGGTACGGGGAGTTGAACCCAGGGCCTTGCACCTGCATGCTCTGCAAGTGCTGGACCGTTGAGCTGCACCCTTAGCCCATTTTTTACTTTTTTGAGACAGGGTTTCACTAAGTTACGAAGATTGCCTCTGGTCTCGAACTTGTGATCCTCCTGCCTCTGCCTCCTGAGCCGCTGGGATTACAGGCATATGCCACTGTGCCCGGCCATAGGATTTTTGTTTTGTTGATGTTTAGTTGCAATCCATACTGAAGGCTATGATCTTTGATCTTCATCAGTAAATGTTTCAAATCCTCTTCACTTTCAGAAAGTAGAGTTGTGTCATCTGCATAACACAGGTTGTAAATGAGTTTTCCTCCAATCCTGATGCTGCATTCTTCTTCATAAAGTCCAGCCTCTTGGATTATTTGCTCAGCATAGAAATTAAAGGGATAAGGTGAAAGTATACAGTCCTAACACACACCTTTCTCAACTTTAAACCAGGTTGTTTCCTTGTTCTATTTGAATAGCTGCCTCCAGGTTTATGTACAGATTCCTCATGTGTATAATTAGGTGCTCTGGTATTTCCATTCTTTGAAGTATTACCCATAATTTGTTATGATCCACACAGTCAAATATCTTTGCATAATCAATAAAACATAAATAAGCATCTTTCTGGTATTCTCTGCTTTTGGCTAATGTCCATCTGACATCAGCAATGATGTCCCTTGATCCCTGCCCTCTTCTGAATCCAGTTTGATTTTTCTGGCAGTTCCCTGTCTATATACTACTGCAGTCATTTTTGAATGATCTTTAGTAAAATTTTGCTTGCGTGTGATATTAATGACATTGTTTGATAGTTTCCACATGTAGTTCAATCCCCTTTTTTAGGAATAGGCACAAACATGGATCTCTTCCAGTCAGTTGATTAGGTAGCTGTTTTCCAAACTTGTTGGTATAAACATGTTTGCACCTCCAGTGCTACATCTGTTTGTTGATACATCTCTGTTGGCATTGCATCATTTCCTGTTGCTTTGTATTTCACCAGTACCTTCAAGGCGGCTTCTACTTCCTCTTCAATATCATTATTTCCTCTTTGTATGCATCCTCTTGAAATGGTTGATCATCTACCAATTCTTTTTTATGTAATGACTCTGTGTATTCCTTCCATCTTCTTTTGATGTTTCCTGCATCATTTAATATTTTCCCTGAAGAGTCTATCAATATTACCACTCAAGGCTTGAATATTTTCTTCACTTCCTTAAGCTTGAGAAACAGAGCATGTTCTTCCCTTTTAGTTTTCTGTCTCTACCTCTTTGCACATGTCATTATAATATTTGGTTTCATCTTCTTGAGCTGCCTTTTGAAACCTTCTGTTTAGTTCCTTAAGTTCATCATGACTTCCTTTTACTTTAGCTGCTCTATGTTCAAAGGCAAGTTCCAGCCTTTCTTTTGCCATGTAATTTGATCTTTTCTTTTTTTTCCTGTCTTTTGAATAACATTTTGCGTTCTTCATGAATGCTATCTTTGATGTCATGCCACAACTCATCTGATATCCTTTCATTTGTGTCTAATATATTAAACCTATTCTTGAGGTGGTCTCTGAACTCAGGTGGGATATACTCAAGGTTGTACCTTGGCTCTTGTACACTTGTTCTAATTTTCTTCAGCTTTAGTTTGAGCTTGCTTATGGGACGTTGATGGTCTGATCTGCAGTCAGCACCTGGTCTTATTCTGACATTTGATATGGAGATTTTCCATCGTCTCTTTTCACAAATGTAGTCAATTTGGTTCTTGTTTGTTCCATCTAGTTCCATTTAGTGAAGTCCATGTGTATAGTCACCATTTATGTTGTTGAAAAAATGTATTTGCAATGAAAAGGTCATTGGTATGAAAATATTCTATCATGGGACCTACTACATTGTTTCTCTCACCAAGGCCATATTTTCCAACTACTGAGCTTTCTTTGTTTCCAACCTATGCATTCCAGTCACCAGTAATTATCAGTACATCCTGATTGCATGTTTGGTCTATTTCAGATTGCAGAAGCTGGTAGAAATCTTCATTTCTCTTTAGTTTGTCATTCCCAGCATATGATTATCTGACTCAAAATGGCCCCATGTCAGTCCATTTTAGCTCACCCATGCCTAGAATGTCAATGTTTATGGCCTCCATTTCACTTTTAATGATTTCTAATTTTCCTAGAATCATACTATGTACATTCCACCTTCCAATTATTAATGGATGTTTACAGTTGTTTCTCCTCATTTTGAGTTGTGCCACATCAGTTAATGGAAGTCCCTGGGGCTTTACTCCATTTCTGTCATTAAGGTAGACTCTACTTTGAGTAGACAACTCTTTCCCCATAGTCTTCTGAGTGCCTTCCAATCGGCACTATATCACACAGTGTTTCTTTGCTATTTATATGGTTTTCAATGGATAGCTGTTTTGGGAGTGGTTCACCAGGTCCCACTCCGTAGTCAATCTTAGTCTGGAAGCTCAGCTAAAACCTGTTCACTATGGGTGGCCCTGCTGGTATCTGAGATACTGGTAGCATAGCTTTCAGCCTCATAGCAACATGCAAGCTCCCACAATACAGCAAACTGACAGACACATGGGGGATATGTAGTTTAGTGTTGTTTAAAATATATTTTTTGTATAGATTTTAACTGATATGTAATTGTATGTATTTCTGGAGTACAGTATGGATATTTCAATGTTGTTGTTGTTAGGTACTATTGAGTCAGTGTCCCTATGTAAAATAGGCGAAACAGTATTGTCAGTGTTTCTCTGCTATCCATAGGGTTTTCAACGGCAGATTTATTTTTGGGAGTGGGTTGCTGGGTCCTTTTCTCAAGCCTACAGTATCTGGTGTTCCCAGGTAGTCTCCTATCCAAGTACTAACCAGGACCAACCCTGCTTAGCTTCAGAGATCTGATGGGATTGGATGCCACAGTGCTATGGCTGCAGGAGGGTATTTCAATGCATGTGTTTAATGTGTTGTGATCAGATTGGGGTAATTGGTGTATGTATCACCTGAAACATAATTTTTTTTTTTGGTTGGGAGCATCAAAATCCTCTCTGTCTTCCTGATGATTAAACCCATGGAATTTCCAATAATGCATCTCCATGCACTGAGGTGTAGGAATAGCATGTATAACAGGATTATTTGAATTCCTACTTTTACATAAATTATGCAATTTAATTTTATAATTACTCTTTAATGTAACTATAAGCACCATTCTTTCCAGGCATAGTAACTTTGCTGAGATCCGCCTGTCCTGAAATGTCAATGGGGATTAGCTTTAGTATCCTTTCTGTGAGATGTTAGGCTATCAGGTGCAAATGTCCTTATGGGATGCAGATGTAACCAAACCCTTCAATAGTTCCTTCTTTCTCACATCAATTAAAATTTGTGGCTTTTACAAATTCATTAAAATGATGCATTAAGCAGTATATATTTTTTGCATTTTCCTTTCTTTAATTAATATGAATGAAATAGTCAACACAGTCCTGAGAGGATATAAAATGCAAAGTTATTCCATCAGTTGTCCTATTAACAGTTATATGTTTATGTGAGATCATGGTAAATGAATTATTTTGATTAATTAACTAATTAATTAATTTTGTAGTATTGGGGGTTGAACCTAGGGCCTCACACACACTTCTTGCAAGTACTCTTCCCCCAAACCACACCCTCAGGGCATATTTTAGTTTGTATTTTGAGTTAGGGTGTCTCTATATTATGCAGACTGCCTCAGGCCTTGAATTTTGGATCCACCTGTCCCTGCCTCCTGAGTTGCTTGGATTACAGGTGTGAATCATCATCCCTAGCTTCTTAATATATTTTTCACTATCTTTCTGATTTTTCACAACTCCTGAGGCATCATTAATATAGATTACAATGTAGATTTTTCCTCAGAGTTGTGCAATCTACAGCTCTTTATCTGTAAGTCTCTCTAAATCAGTTCCCATCTATAAGCTCTGTTTTTTATTTGTCTATTCTATCCAATTTCTGATCATATTCATCTTTCTACTCCAAGTATAAACCCAAAGATATTGCACTGATTGCTTTGTTTCTGTTTCCTCATTTATAAAGTGTAATTGGATGGTCATATTAACTTATGTATACCAAACTGCTCTGATGCAAAGGCCTGCAGGAAATAACAGGTCCACCATCTAGAGGACTTCCAGATAATTGAGAATTCACTGTTTTAATGATGACAAACTTTTATTGTTTTCTTATGATGAGGAGCATAGGTCAATTAACTTTGCAATATCTAACACTGCTCTGATATTCCTTATTCTGGGTATCCTGAAAATAGTTCATCTTTTTAATGGAAGGTTGTTAGCTTCTGGGTTGACTGTTTACAGAGATGAGTGTATAGGACAACATTCTTTTTTTTTTTTTTTTTTTTTTTTTTTTTGGCTAAATCAGTGGAGAACTAAAGTGGCAATGCTGTGACCTATGGCTCACAGCTCTTTTCCACAACATCCTTGCAAAACCCTGTCCCTGATCTGTTTGGTTCTAACTCCATAGATGATGGGGTTGAGCATGGGAGGTACCAGTAGATAGACATTGGCAAACATGATGTGTACCACTTGGGGCACATGGTGGCCAAAGCGATGGGTAAGGAAAGTAAAAAGGGCTGGGATATATAAGGCCAAAATAACACCTATATGAGAAGCACAGGTACCAAAAGCTTTGAATTGGGCTTCACCTGAGGGCAACTGAAGCACTGCTCTCAGAATCATCACGTACGATACACTAATGACAATTATATCAAAGCCAACCACAGAGAAGGCCACAAAGAGCCCATATCCACGGTTGACTCTAGTGTCAGCACCTACCAACTTGAGCACAGCCATGTGCTCACAGTAGGACTGGGGAATGACCTTGTTGGGACAGAAGGGCATCCGGGAGATCATGAAGCAGAAGGGGCTCACCCACAGCAGCCCTCTCACCATCACGGCTGCCCCCAGTTTGATCACCACAGATGTGGTCAGGATGCTAGAGTGCCGCAATGGGAAGCAAATAGCCACATAGCGGTCCAAGGCCATGGCCATGAGCACCCCGGACTCCACAGAAGAAAAGGCATGGATGAAGAACACCTGGATGAGGCAGGCATGGTATTCAATCTCATGAGCATGGAACCAGAGGATGGCCAACATTTTAGGTTGTGTGGAGGTGGACAGGACGAGGTCAGTGGTAGCCAGCATGGCCAGAAAGAGGTACATGGGCTCATGCAGGGTGTGGTCTGTTCGGATTACATGCAGGATCGTGATATTTCCAAGTACTGCCACCACATACATGACACAGAAAGGAAAGGCGATCCAAAATTGTGCATTCTCGAGTCCTGGGATTCCAAGCAGGATGAAGAACAAAGAATGAGAAGAGCTGTTCCTTGAAGCCAGCATGAAGTAGTGTACAATGTATTCTCTGCACCAAAGGTAAGCTACTCTGAGGATGATAACAATCAAAACAATCATTGTTATTACTTATAATTTTTTGGATTCCACAATTGTATAATATAGCAATTGGCTTTAATCATGAACTGGAATGATTTTAACTTTCACAAAAAATAATATTTTGTAACAGAAAATAATGCTATTCTACTTTTATTTGTATTCATGACATTCAAAATGGGGTTAGAACATACAAGTTTCAAGTATGATTTTTCCCAAAGAAACAATGATTTTTCTTGAAAGAAGCTGCTAAAGGAAAACTACCATGACAAATAAAGCTATGATAACTCTTGCTCTTCTGTTCTTCAGAACTACCAAATTATTTGGTCTATCAATAGGTCTTCAAATTATTTGGTCTTCAAATTGGTCAATAATATTCCCCTGTTAAGTCATTTGGGCAACACTTCGGGGGATGATGGCAGGATGACTCAAAGCAACAATCATTAACCTTGTGGAAGACAATTTTTGCATGGACAGGGAAAGACGTGATGCTGTTCTGACAGGAGGTGGAGCTCAGGTGGCAATTCAAACTATGTGGAGCGTCCTTAACATAGAGAGGCAAATACATACTGTAAATGTCTGTGGCTGGGTAGTTGGAGACCCCTGGTTTAAAGGATTATGGTAATTTTTTTAAATGATGTTGCTTTAGGTTTGAATATATGGCAGTTACCATAATAATTCAGCCAGAAGAAAACCTGTAATTAAACATATTACCTTAAGTGTATTGTTGTTGCTGTTGTTAGGTGCCATTGAGTCAGCATCTGACTCATGGTGACCCTACCTGCAACAGGCAAAACATTATTGTCAGTGTTTCTCTGCTACTCATAGAGTTTTCAATGGCTGATTGTTGTTTGGGAGGGGGCTGCCAGGTCCTTCTCCCAAGCCTACAGCACCTGATGTTTCCAGGCATTCTCCCATCCAAGTGCTAAACAGGCCTGACCCTGGTTAGTTTCAGAGATCTGACAGGATCAGAAGCCACAATGGTATGGCTCCAGACGCTTAAGTGTATAGCTCCTTCTAAATTAGAGGTCGGAAGACTTTTTCCTGTATAACTATTTTATGCTTTGTGTACTATACTGTCTCTGTTTAAGTCAGCCTGTTTAGCCATTGTGGTACCAAAGCAGGCATAGTCAATACATAAAGGCATGTGTGTGGCTGTATTCTAATAAAAATTTTGTTTACACAAATGGTTTACAAGCTGGATTTGGTCTCTAGGCTACAGTTTGGCCAGAGCTGTCCCAGATGATAACTTTTTTTGTGAAGTTAGCCCTGAATCTGCTCTATCCCTAGCACCACTGTGTGTACTAAAGAGAAGAAACTGGAAATAAATTTTCTGAATGAAAAAACAGAAAATGCCATTAATCAATTGTAACAGACTATTACATGATTAACAGTATCCTAAAGTGTCCTGATGCTGGGATTTAGCTCAGTTGGTAGAGCATTGCTCTGCAGTCTCTGAGGTCCCGAGTTCAATTCCCAGCACCGCAAAAACAGGAGAAGGACATGGCAATCCACTCCTGAGACAATCCAGAAACAATCAGCCATTGAAAACCCTATGAGGGTTGCTATGTGTCAGACACAGCTGGATGGCACCTAACAACAAAGTGTCCTGATAGAGCCTTCTGAAGCCTGTTTTGAGCCACTCTCATAAGACTTATGTCCATTTATCATACTAGACGTTGCTCTGAGCCATTAAGACCTTGTGAGTTCCATTCCTTGTCTGTACTTGCCTTACATGGGTTCATTTCTACTGTTTGATTCCTTTTATAAATATAACTTACCTCAGAATCCATAAGACAAAGGTGACTTGGTTCTTATCCAACACCTTTTCTCTACTTAGTCTCAGTTGTCTTGTGCCTTAGTTTGAACATCATGTTCTTATCTTTTATAACAGAAATCCATAGGAAAGAAGAATGTCCTTTTTAATCCCCCTTAGCAAATAACTTCTAAGAACTAAGAAATATTTTATTTTATAAGGATGAGTTGTTTATAACAAGGATTTCTTCAAGATCCCAAATAGGCCTAACCTCTTTCTAATTTCCCTAGATTTATAATGGTCTGAGAGAAATGAGGAGCGAACTTGAAAAAACTTCTCCACCCTGGAAACTTTACCAACCTAGACAGTAGCCAAAGGTTTGTTCAAAACAAACCCTCCTACTAGGAGTATGGCAAAAATTCAGAAACACATTACCTCAGGCCTAGTGCCTCTGCTTTGTTTTCTTTTGCCAGGTCCGATCATCCCAAATAACACTATCCTTTCTGTTTGAGCCAGAGGCTTCCTCTTTACCTGCCTCTTGACTCTAATATATTACTCTCACACAGTACAGACTGTCATGAGGCTGAGGGAAACATAGACAAGCATACTGAGACCATCCTCACATCTGCCCCAGGCACTGGAAGAGAGGTTGACTAAAGGTACAGTTTCTTAATGTGTATAACCATCTGTGATTATCAATGGAAGGGATTGTTAATTTTGAGACACATCATGAGGCTCTTCCATATGTATTTTTTCTCACTCACATAAACCTTTGTATTTTCATTTTACAATGAAAAAATAATGTTCTGAGTCATTAAATGATTTCCCTATTATCACATGCTAAATTATGGTCAGAGTGCACAATTCCATGCCCAGGGTTCCTGGTAGGAAACACTGCTGCTATTGCCAGACAGTGTGTGATTGGGACTCCCACTCTGGTTAGGTTAAGCAGAGATTGTTGCCTGGTCATGACAAAGGCAGATAAGAAGGCAGCTTGAGCAATTGTATACCAAATTAGAGGCATTTGGACTCAAGATACCTGCTATATCACTGAAGGGTATCCACCAGTTTGGATTCCTTGCATCTCTGGGATGACTTATTTGTTTAGTAAATAAATAAATAAACAAATAAATAATTTTTGAGACAGGTTTTCTCTATGTAGTCTAGATTACATTGAACTTGCTATGTAGTCCAGGCTGGCCTCGAACTTGCTATCTTCCTGCCTCAGTCTCCTGAGTGCTGGGAGTATAGGCATGCCCCACCATGTCCAGCCTGGAATGATATTTTTAATGGCTTTTGTCATGGGTTTTAATGGAGGACTCTATATGCCATATACTCTCTGGTTGTAGTGACTGCCTTTCCAACCACATTTTAATAATCTATGTTGTGCGGCCTCTTTTGAAACACACTTTCTCCATTTCCCTCCATTCATTACTATCCTTCTTCAAATGGATTTTCAGAATCCAGAGCTCCCATGTTAAGAGATGCTTCTCAGCCTTCCACATTCTATTCTGCTGGTTCTGATTTTCTGCCCTCATAGTTTCTTTCTTGAGTGGATGATAGAAGAGAAGGTACTGAGAACTGCATCTCTAATGGGAGATGTGGCCCTTAACAGGTCCCTATGTTTCCTCTCTGCACAGTCCCCTCATGTTCCATGGAATAGTGCCTTCACTGTTAGAAATTCCCACGTCCTTTTCCTTTATGTACTTAAGAACTGAACACAAGCATATTTGAGAGCAAAAATTATGGATATTGGGCAAGGAGTTGGTTGATTTTTTGTCATTTTTGTCCAGTGTGGGAAAACTTCAACATGAAAAGGACAACTTATCATCTTGCTCTTGGGTTGAAAGCTAGAACTGTATATTTCCTAAACAGTGGGAAAAGAAGAATCATATAATTTCCCTCTTGTCCAATACTCTTTCTCTATCCTGATATTAAATACATTGTTTTCTTTTTCACAGGCTAGAACTATGCCACCATAGTGCATACTAAAAGTTAAAATTAAGCTATATGCTTTCAAACAGTAGTGCTAGGATGGTAAAAATTTGAATTTTTAATTCAATTTTTTTCTGTTCCTCAAAGTAAAATTTAATGTGTACAAACTCTGTAGCATCTGGTTGAGGAAATTTAGCTACAAGAACTATGTTGTCACACTGAGTAGAACTCAGTTTTCATCTGTGAATATGGATTTGAATCCAATCATGCTACCCACTGGCTCTGTTGGACCTCTGTTACTCCACCCACATGTGGAAATAGTCATGCACATCAGTCAGTTGCATTGCTGAAGCCATTGAAGGGATAAAATATAAAAAATAAGCTGTGGCTTTGCTAAGAATAGCTTCAGGGAAAGTTAGACTATGTTTGCTCGTGATGGAGTATTTGATCATAGGGTATAGAGCAGATGAGGTTCTGATGCAATCTCTTTCATTGAGAATTTCTGCATGGAGGCAGCTTTTCTACCTAGCTAGTCTCTCTGGAAGACAAAGTAGGAACTCTGGCTCTTCTCCCTGTCTCCATGTGAAGCTCATTGGACATGGAACCTGGGTTCCCAGGCACTCAAGCCATTTTTTGTAATTATCACATTTCCTTCTGGCAATTTGGAGATTCTGTGAGTTCCACTGATCTCTGGGAAGGGCAGAAGTGCCTAGGGCACAGGGAATCACTCACCCTGAGCTCTGCTATATCTTTGTCCAAGCCGAGCATCACCACAAGTAGTTCTAACAAGCCCCTGGGATTCAGCCTTTGTTAGAGACCTCAGATCATGTTATATTTAAAGGCGTATGCCTAACCTGACCCTTCCTCCAAGCATTGATTCTCTCCCAACACATAATTCCCACTGCCTCATAGTCACACTGACTTCCTCTGAGAATAGAGGCTAAGACTTGAAGTATTAACCCCTGCTTGTCCTCTTTCCTCTGTGTATAGGAACCCAAAGCCAAGGGCTTTGGATGCTTATGCAAGACAGTATGTCATTGAGATTACATAAATATATGCTAGTCTTTATACTTGTATTTTTTGTTAATCAGAATATTCATATCTATAATAGAATATATGTTTTGTGCCATTTGAAAATATGTTGATATTTCATGTTTTTTTTTTTTGTACTTGGAGGTTGCATCCGGACCTTGTACATACTTCCCAAGGGCTCTACCACTGGGATGCATACTCAGCTCATTTTTTAATTTTTTTAAATTTTGAGACAGGGTCTTGCTAAGTTATGCAGAATGTCTCTGGCCTCAAACTTGCAATCTTTCTGCCTCAGCTTCCCAAGTTGTTGAGATTAGAGGTGTGCACCACTGTGACTGGCTCATGTGTGTTTTTGTATGCTTATGAGAAGTATGTCAATAAATATGCATTAAATGTTTTGATTTTCATGAATTTATCTGTGTACATGCTTGTGTACATGTGAAAGTATGTACAATTATTTATTTTAGTATGCATAATTAGTATGACACACTTATTCTGTGAGTGCATGGTTATTGAATGCACATGCTTTGTGAAGGTATGTGAGCTGGCATACCAGTGTGCATACATATTGGTATATATGTACAAGTGGTGTGTGCTTGATGAAGGTGTTGACAATCTGTTGGTGCTTCGGTGTGTACTGAGGTAGCTGTGGTTCCAAGGCCCCTCACTTTTGAGTGGATGATTAGCCAGAGGTGGAAAAATAATTCTGATAGAGATCTTGCCATAGTCATTTCTGAATCTTTCTAGCCCAGAAAGCCCACTTCATACAACTTGAACTTTCATAACCCACACAGAGCTCCCTCTCTTTCTCATTCCCTATGTTGGGAACTGCTGATTTTATCTTATCTATTGTTTTTAGCACACATTTAATTTTAAAAACTTCATCTTTAATGAAATGTGAAGGTATGTGAGAAGGAAAAAAATGGAAAGAAAGACTAGTTATCCGAAGCAGAGTGGTTAGACTTCAGAATATATATCTCACAAAATACAAAACCCAACATACATTTTATGAAAAAAATCCCACAAAAATATCAAGATTACCAAGTTAATGTTAATGTGTTTGGTAGATTGTGAAATTGTGTTTACAAAGGTCATGATGTATTTTCATTCATCAGCATAATAGTATTAGTTTTTTACAGAGAGTCCAGTTTTTTACAGAGAGAGGAAACATTAATTGTCCTATTATGTTGTACATCAGGATGATATTGTACTTGAAATTTTGGTTTTATATCAGAGTGAAAACTATCTTTTGTCGATTCTTTTATTAAATGGTGGTGGATTAAATCTCAGAATAATGAAAACAGAAGAAATTTCAAGTCCTTTTCCTCTTTCTTTTCTTCTTTCCTTTTTTCTCTTTTTAATCTCAGAAGAACCATGTCCCCACATAGAATGTGACCTATAGGGGTAGGACCTGTGTTTTCTCATTGGCTGACTCTTCCCAAAGTCACACGGCTCCAGGAAGAACTGACACCCAGGTTTTTATGAAAATTACTTCTGAGGTCAATCACACTATTTCTCAAATTTAGTAAAGAGTGGTTTGCTTGCTGAGTGCAGAGTAGGAAAGTCAATCTTTTCCTGATTGACATTTTACAGGGCCCCAGTGATTTGTGTCTTTCAAAAAGTGATAATGCTAAAGGATTAGTTAAGAATTTAGGAAGCTGCCTCCCAGTCCTGATAGAAAGCTTGGCCTCCAGTAGGATGTACAAAGATTTCTGGGCAGTGTTAAAGACATCCCAGTTAAGGGTGGTTCCAATAAACTGGTATCAAACCCAACCTGTGGCATATGGGCTTATAAAAGTGGCGTAGAAAAAGGACATTTAGAAAGGAAGTTTTGTGGGAGGGTAGGCTGCTGAAGATAATGTAATAAAAGTCCTGGAAGTCTTTATCCATGTAGAATGCTTGGTCATCTTTATAGGCTTACAGTTTTTATATTTTCATTGCTATTGACCTTTGTGTCTGCGATATGTCAGGCTATGTTGAAATGACCTAGGCCTTCTCAAAAGCTCAGATAGTCTATATGTCTAGTTTTTTGAACAGATCTCTGTCTAACTACAGCTTCTCATTTGTTCATACATTTATGTTTTTCTATATCATTCGTTCCTGATATATAATGTATAAACTAAAGATATTTTCTAAACACCTATAATACATAATGTGATACATACACATACATCTCCTCAAGCTTTCTTTAGTATTAAAGAAACTTGTGATGTAAAATCTGATTCTTAGAGTCCATCATGTCCCTCATACTCATGTGGATGACCTCAACAACTATTTTTCCATCACAGTTACCAGTCAAAACATCTTTATCTCTTGTTGCTCCTCTATCATTGAGCTACAATTAGAAACAATAACACAACTGATCAGATTGCCACTGTTGCAACTTCATGCTGACTTAGCCTTATTTGCACTTTTCAATTACCTCAACATATTTCTAAATTCCTCTTTCTTTAATTGTTCAAAAACTTGGTGTTGAAAAAATAATAATTTACTGAATTCCTAGATAAGGGTATTGTTCAGATTCTGTCCCCTGATCTGTCATAAGATTCTTTGTTGTTGTTACATTCTGTATCTCCTAAGGAAGCACAATTTCCAGGCATGGTATAGTAGATAAACCTCTTCCTTTTAGGCTTGCCTAAGTGTAACAGGTTTTACCTGCCTATTTCTTCTCATTCACTTAAGCATGATGCTCCCTCCATTATTCTCTCCACAATCTCAAACTCATAAAAGTCATTACCACATTCCAATAAAATCAAATCTGGTTAGCAGGGAAATATCTAGGTCTATGCTCTACCTTCTTCTAATTTCTGGGAGAGTCTTGTTGATGGAGACATTGTCGGGAATGTTGTAGATATTACAAAATGAAGCCAAGATAATTTACTCACCCTGATTGAAGAATTTACAGTTGTGAACTGTGCCTTTTCAAAATTTATATGTTGAAGCTCTATCTCCTCCTACCTAAGAAAGTAACATTATTTTGAAATAGAGTCATGACAGATAAGAATAGCTAAGATAAATTTATACTTGAGTATAAAGAATTCCTAGCTCAATATAACCAGTCCTTACACAAATGTGGGAATTTGGATACAGAGACACACTTACAGTGAGAAGGTAGTCAGAGACCAAGGAGATGCAGCTATAAGACAAGATTTCCATCAATTCAACTGAAGCCCAAAGAGATGTGTATGACAGCCTATCCCACAAAGCCATGAAAAGAACTGACCTTGCTGACACATTGATCTTGGACGTGAGGCCTTCAGAACTATGACACAATAAATTTCTCTTGTTAAGCTGCTCAATTTGTGGTTCTTTGTTATGGCAATCCTAAGTCTGAGCATAATAATACAATGAATACATCTCTACCTATTTCCTTAAATCTCCATCTAGAGAGGGTACCAACAAAGGTATGCACATCTTGGAACAAAAACTTTCCATTTTTCTGGTTTAAGAAGGCAGTATTTGCTTGCTTTGATGTCACAGTAGAAATACAATCCAGAACAACATACTTCACATTGCTATAATAATTTAATTCAAATTTGAAAAATCATACATACATAATATTTCTTAGAATGCATATAGGCTTCTTGTCATTGACAGTATATAATTGTATAAATTTATGGAATTTTGACAATACTTTTAATGGAATTGTTTATTCTGGGCAGAGACTATTCAAAATATTTGTCAAGTGTCCTACATTCCTTATGGTTGATGTTGTGTTTATGCAAAGATAGATCAATTCCTTGTTGAAAAAATGATGAAGAAACTGGAAATGTCCACAAGTATGTGACAGAAAAATGTCTTAGTGATGCCAGAACTGCTATATATCTATATAACAAATGAAAATGAGCCTCAAATTCTACCTGAATGTTTAAAATCTTTAGCTTCAGTTTTTCTGATTTTTAGATTTATGTTACATTTAAAGCTAGAATTAAAAAGGTTAAAGGAAAATTATATGCATGTTTTTATAAACTTATAGAAAGCAAAACCTTCTTATATATAATATAAAGGGCATTAGTATTAAGAAGAAAAACCTATCAATAGTGAACTTTATAAAAAAAACTTCCTCTAATGATACTGTTAAAAAAGTGAAAATGCAAGCCACAGAGAGAATATTCACATTGCATATACCTGGTCAAGAAAACACTGCAACAAATTCAGAAAAAGACAAACAGCTATTAAAATAGAAGCAAATACTTTAAACAGGCATTTCACAAAGGGAGGTAGATGAACAGTCAATATACAGATGAAAATATACATAACAGTCTTATCTTTCTTTAGGAAAATGAAAACTTAAACCACAATGAGATGTCAATATATGTTCATTAATAGTTAAAATTAAATATACTGAGAACAATGAATGTTGGCAAGAATGTGGGGTAATTGGAGCACTCATTCATTAAATATAGTCATATAAGCAATTCTAATTTCTGATAAAATAATACTCCGTTTGACCAAGAAGTTCCACTCCTAGTTGTGTACCCTGTAGAAAATGATTTCGATGTTCACTCCAAATGTCTAAGAATATTTATAGAAGCTACAGTCATCAAAACTGAGTCAAATACAATTTTCTTTCTTTCTTTTTCTTCTTTTTCTTTCTTTCTTTTTTTTTTTTTTGTGGTACTGGGGGTTGAATCCAGGGCCTTGTGCTTGCATGCTTTCCAAGTGCTATACCAATGAGCTGCAACCACAGCCCATTTTTTTAGTTTCTGAAACAGTGTCTTGATAAATTACACAGACTACCTCTGGTTTCGCAGTTGCAATCCTTGTGCCTCTGCCTCCAGAGTTGCTGGGATTACAGGTGTGGACCACAATGCCCAGCTCTTCAAACAAAATTTTCTCTGTTTTCAGAGATAATACAGTGCATTGAGAAGGAAAAGGAATGAAAACTTGAAACAAAGATATACACCAAAATAATACTGTGGAATTTCAAAGCATCAAGAATAAATAGAAAGCCTTAATGTTTTAAGTATTGGGAAAAATATGACCTACAAAGAAAACCTCATAAAATTAGTTTTATTCTACATGGGACTCACCATGAATTGGTAAGATTTTTCTAATGTTGTCTACATTCAAGGTTGTATTCTGAGGATTATTAGGTTATGTAATTTTATCTGAACATTTTAATGGTTTACTCTAATGGAGTGGGTTGGGCTACTGGGTCTGCAACCAGCCAGAAAAGCTGGTGGTTTTATTCATCATGTTTAAACTAAACCTAGAAAATGCTCAGATAAAATTACTTAAAATATAATTCATTATATAGTTATATTAAGTATGAAAAGAATGGGTTTTAAACAAACAGAATGCACAAAATTTTTCATTTACTTGCATTATTTCTCTGAAATAAAAATACCTGGAGTATATGCTTCAGGGAATGAAATAAGTATGCAATAAATTAAGCCAATGTTAATCAAGTTGAGTTAAATTTACTCACAAACACTGTATAAAATACATGCAGGAATGAAATAATCTGACTTGCCATGAAAACTGCAGAGCATAACAGAATCTTGCAGAAAATGTGACCTCGGAGCTGGAGTGATGTTAGAAACTTAGATTCTACTCCAGAATTAATGAAGAAGAATTTTCATTTTACCATGATTCTGGGGATATTGTTATGGTAACCAGCTTTGAAATTAGGGTGATTTCTGTATCTCTATTTGTTGGGCTGGTGTTAAGCTCAGTGGGTAAAGCACTGTTCCACACTCTCTGAGGACCCAGGTTCAGTTTCCAGCACCACAAAAACAAGAGAAGGATGTGGCAATCTACTCCCCAAGAAATCCCCAATCAGTCATTGAAAACCGTATGAGGGTTGCTATAAGTCAGACCGGACTGGAGGGCACCTAACAACAACAACAACAACAACAACAACAATTTGTTAAGAAGTAAGACTTCTGAGTCTTTTCTTTTGACATTGGCTCTATTTTTTTTATAGGTTCAGTATCCCGAGTTTCTTTCTTAATAGTGACCATTCATTTTTAGAAAGATTTACTACAAATAAATCTTGACATCTTTGACTGTCATAGAAACAACTAGAAATAGGTAGATCAGAGATTTTTTAAAGCCCAGGGTTTACATGTGATGGGCCCATACATGGAAATGAGTTAGGAAGTTCCTGCCTCCAGTTAGTAGAGAACCAAGGGCTTCTATTTTTGTGTTTATTATTTTGCCTAGCTGGGATAATCATACATCCCAATATCCACTATTTATTTCATAAACAAAACCCCTGGATACAGAAATCTATATTTAGTGTTAGGGCTTCCTGTTTTTAACTGCCTCACCATTAATCAAAACACAGATCACTCTTCCTCTAAAAAAAGAATCAAACAACACAAAACAATAACAAAAAAGAAAAACAGACATAAATATTTCTTTGCAAATGCATGGGAAACTTTTCTCAGATAACAGATTTATTTGAGGTGGGCTGAGATATGTCTTCGTATTTTTTAGAAGTTTCTTAAATGATTCCAAATGTGTAGGAACAATTCAAATACACTAATTTAGTCTAACAATTTTATTGCTAATTTAAAAAGCGAAGCTCACAAAGAAGATGCTATGCCTTCAGGTGATAACAAATATATATTGAATTCAATAGCCAAGATCAAAACTCAGGTACTTTGACACTTCCTTATCTCCAAAATGATAATGATGAGTTCATGGGGTACATTTTCTCACTTTCATTGTAGAGGGAAGTTTAAACCATGTGTTTAGTAACATTTTTCGCTTCTTTTACTGTCACTGTCAATATTGTAAATCAAGTGGTTTTTATTTTTTATCCCTCATGTATCCTTGTATCCAATTTTGTCTTGTAATGTTTGTTCTATTTTCCAAACTATGTTCAAGTTGTTTGTTTTGATATAATTTTCTGTACTTTTCTTCAGAGTGTCATTGTTTATTAGGCACATCATAATTTTTTGAACTTAGTCTTCCTATGTATATGACGCCTGCAGCCGTAGCCCTGTGGCATCCGATCCCCTCAGATCTCAGAAGCTAAGCAGGGTCAGGCCTGGTTATTACTTGGATGAGAGACCGCTTAGAAACGCCATACACTGTAGGCTTGAGAGACGGACCCGGCAACCCACTCGCAAAAATCAATCCGCCGTTGAAAACCCTATGAACAGCAGAGAAGCATTGACAATAAGTGTTTCGCCTGTTGTACATAGGGTCGCTATGAGTCGGATACCGACTCAATGGCATCTAACAACAACCATATATATATATATATGTATGTATGTATGTATGTATGTATGTATGTATGTATATACATACATACATATATATGTATGTGACACGTGGTGATTCTAATTTTGCTTATGTATATCTTTTGCAATCAATAGTATTTCAGTTTAATGCAGCATCCTAATTGATATTTTACTGAATGGCTTTAATCATAATCACATATACATTTTCTTTTAGTGTTATTATAAGATTTTTTGTGTGCATATGTATGGGTTAAAAATTTATTCCAAATACAGATTTGTGTAAAATAAAGATCATCTTTTATGTTTTAAAAAAGTGTTAGGTAGCTGAGTGCGGTGGTGCACACCTATAATTCCAGAGGCTGGGGAGATGGAGGCAGGAGGATCGCAAGTTTGAGACCAGAGGTAGTCTGCGTAATTTAGCGAGCCCCTGTCTCAAAACAGTGAACAAAAAGAAACAACAAACAAACAAACAAACAAACAAAACAAAACAAACAAAAATGGCTGGGTATGCAGCTCAGTGGTCCAGCACTTGCAAAGCATGAAAACGCGAGGCCCTGGGTTCAACTCCCAGTACCGCGCGGGCACGCACACACACACACACACACACACACACACACACACACACACAAAGAAAATAAAAAGTGTTAGGTAATTTGGCAAACCTCATTATACCATAAGCAGTATTTTACAGTAGTAAATATATGGTAGGATGCATCTGTTACTATACATTAAATATTTTGGGGTATTATTGGTTTTTAATGCTTTGAATTTGTATTACTCAATGGCAGAACTGGCATTTATTTACTATGGAAGATTCCTATCTTCAGGAAAATATTGTTGTTGTTGTTGTTGTTAGGTGCCGTCGAGTTGGTATCCGACTCATAGCGACCCTCTGTACAACAGGGGAAACACTATTGTCAGTGCTTCTCTGCTGTTCATAGGGTTTTCAATGGCAGATTGATTTTTGGGAGGGGGTTGCCAGGTCCTTCTCCCAAGCCTACAGCTTCTGGTGTTCCCAGGAGGTCTCCCATCCAGGTACTAACCAGGCCTGACCCTGCTTAGCTTCTG
>VMDO01016085.1:0-48991 GCA_007922755.1 Pedetes capensis | reverse complement strand
CGACCCTCTGTACAACAGGGGAAACACTATTGTCAGTGCTTCTCTGCTGTTCATAGGGTTTTCAATGGCAGATTGATTTTTGGGAGGGGGTTGCCAGGTCCTTCTCCCAAGCCTACAGCTTCTGGTGTTCCCAGGCGGTCTCCCATCCAGGTACTAACCAGGCCCGACCCTGCTTAGCTTCCGAGATCTGATGGGATCGTATGCCACAGGGCTATGGCTGCAGGCTTTGTGCCAGTACCATACTGTTTTTGTTCCTATGATTCTGTCATATAACTTGATAATTTGAAATCAGGGAATTGTGATACTTCCTACATTGCTCTTCCTGCTAAGGATTGCTTTGCTGATTGGGGTCTTTTATGCGTCCATATGAGTTTTAGGATTTTATTTCTATGTCTGTGAAGAATGTCATTGGAATTTTGATGGAAATCACATTGATTCTGTAGATTGCTTTTGATAATATAGCCATTTTCACAATATTAACCCTTCCAGTCTGTGAGCATGGAAGGTCTTCCCATCTTCTAGTGTCATCTTCACTTTCTTCAGTGTTTTAAAAGTTTTCATTGTAACGGTCTTTTACCTCCTTCGTTAGGTTTATTCCTAGGTGTTTTATTCTATTTGAAGCTATTGTGAATGGGATTATTTTTATGATTTCTTCCTCAGCCTGGTCATTTGCTGAAGCTTTTCGCTCCAAAAAGTTCTCTATTCTTTTCCACTTTTCTTATAAGCGGTGACTTCTCTCAATAGGGCCTGCCACAGCATACCTTGGCCTTCTCTAGGGGGGAACTTCCTTTTGCTCACCAATTCTCAGCATTTTGCCAGTTAAAAAGAAAAAGCTCTGATTTGTAGTGTTTGCCAATTTCAGTGGTGTAAACACTTCTGTAATGTTTTTTTCAAGCTGTCGATCTCACATTACTGAAGGCAGAATTGGTAGGAGATGTGTGTGGGAGGCATATACAGTAGGAGCATGCCATTATATAAAATTTCTACCAGACAGACACAATCAATACAAGTCTCAAAAGCATAGAAGTTATTGTTACAGGATAATTAAAATGTGATGGGTTTTAGTATTATGTTTGTTATCAGTGCAATTTAATTATAATCTTATATAGATTAGTTTTTAGTAATAGTTTTGTGTGACATTCGGCTTTTAGAATTCCTGAGGATTAAGCAGTTGGCTTTCACTACTCGTACATGTCAGCCCCAGTGTGCTGCTGCAGTTACCTCGACTGCTGACCGGCCTCCCTTTAGGGACCTCACAGTGGGCCTGCCTCGCTGTGTGGGACATTCCTCCCGGGAAGTGTCCTACCTGCCTCCTTCCCCTGGCTCTCTGTTTACCATATTTGCAGTTTGCAGATCTCTGTCTCTTCCAGCCTCTTCCCCGCTGGGATTCACTACTTCCCTTCCAGTGAGTGCCTGGCTCTTCCATCCCATTTTTCCTCCAATCAAGTTATTTCCTTCACTTAAAGGAAGGGCTCAGGTTGCTCGTGTTTTGGGGGAACAGAGTCTCATGGCAAGGTCTTGTAGAGGGGAAATCCTTGATCTGGGAAAAGAAGATATTCTCAGAATTCTAGGGAAGAAATCTAAGTGAAAAAATTAAACTCATTAAGTATATAAAGGCAACCAGTTACAGTGCTGTTATTGCCGCAGACCTACTGTATGAACAAGTTCAAGTTGGGGAGAACCGAGACCATGGCTGCCCTTAGAATCGTGTTTGTTTTTATAATCCTTTTATAAAAACCTGTTTTTTGGGGGAAATTAAGTAGTTGATCTGGTGACATTTTGAACCACAGTGTATTTATACTTGAGGATCACCTATACTTAGAAAAAAAATGCTTATTGTAGAGGGTCCTTTTCAATTCTCGTGTCTCCAATCAGCAAAACTAATTAGGGCCCTGAAAAAAAGGTCAGATACAGGATACATTTCCATTAATGAAGAAACATGGAAAATGCCTTTGTACGGACAGCGCCCTGTTTCCTGCATGAGATGATTGGAGCAGCTGGCAGCTTAGATGCATTCCTTCCCTGGGGTTGGGTCTAATTAAAACGACAATGGAGAATGTCTCAAACATGGCCCCACTGATAAGTTCATCTGTTGTAGTTGTTACTGTGGCAGGCTTATTAACTGTGCAGTCACATTGATTTATCTTTCTGTGGGCTGTCCTTTCCTTAGACAGCAGAGGAATTTTCTAGAGCATCCCTAGAGGAGGGTAGGCTTAGCAACCACCTGGACAAAAACTCTTACCGAGATCTGTTTTTAATTTTTATTTTTTCATCACAATTCACTTAATCTTTCAAGGCCGTCATATGTAACACTAGGCACCTGGTACTGCTGCAGTAACGCAGGAGTCGTGAGTGCAATGCAGTTTGTTCTTTGCTCTCAGAAACTGCATCAGAAGGAAACAGGTACTTTAAGTGCCTTTGGAATCTAATTTTCATGTGGCCTTGTAGTGAATAAAGCTTCTTTATTCTCCTTTATTTAATATAAGGTTGTCTGACTTAAAAAAAAGACTACTAAAGGTATGACAGCAATTCAAAACATGTTCTTTTTTATCTGGGGAGTGAAAAGAGAGGATGGTATTGAAGGTTTGTTCAAAAGACTTCAGTTGTCTGTATCAGCCAGCAACTCTGTCCCCATGAAGAGGAATGCCTCAGACATCCCTAGTGTGGGCACAGAAAAGGAAGATACAGTCTTGGAATTCCAGGTTAGAAATCTAAGTGGCACTGAGCTTGATGGCCCTGGCCTGCAATCCCAGCAACTCTGGAGGCAGGGACAGGAGGATCACAAGTTCGAGGCCAGGGGCAGCCTGTGTAACTTAGGCCCTGTCTCAAGATAAAAAAAATAAAAATGAGCTGGGGGTGCAGTCCAGTGATTAGAATTCTTGCAAAGTATGCCTGGGACCGTGGATTTGGGTCCCTCCTAGTATCACCAGTCAGTCAGTCAGTCAGTCAGTCAGTCAATAAGAAAAGAAATATAAGTACAAAAATGATGTCTCCCCTTTTAGGTGGTTAATAACCACTCAACCCCTGTGACCCATTTCAGTGCAGAAGAATCTGTAGACAGTGTATAAGTGAGGAGGCACAGCTGGGATTCAGGGATACTTTATGAATGCTGAAATTCAAAGTTCATTTAATTTTCATGGTAAAAGGTCTTCTTTTGATTTTTGTTTAACCATTTAAAAATACACAAATCTTTCTCAGCTTGTGAACCCTTCAAAAATAAGCAGGAGGTGAGGTACATCCGTGGGTGATAGTTTCTAACCTGTGAGGAAAAGAATGGAACTTTTTTCACTTTCATTTGAACCTTTCTCAGGATGTAATAGTATTTCAGTACCTGGAGAAATGGACTCTTCTCACCTGCTACAGACATTTTTACTGGTTGTTTCATGCCAAAGGATAGTCAACACATTACCAGCCTAAGCTTTTCAAAATTGTTTCCTAGAGAAGGGCTTACCCACAAGACCAAAGTATAATTCTGAGCAATGACTGAAGTTAGTAATAATTCTCTTTTAGTGAATGTGATATTCCTTGTTAGGAGGCTTTGGGGGAGCTGCCCAATTAGGTAGTCATGTTAATAAATAATTTCAAGGCCAAGTAAGATATAGCTTATTTGGGTTTGTGGTTTCTTCTGACTTTTTATGTGTTGTATTCAAGAGATTTGAGCGCCTACCATGTGTTAGGAGCCTCACAGGCACTGGGAATAAAATGAGACAAGATTCTCGTGCTTTGGGAAATACTTAGAACTCTGTCCTCACAATCAACCTACTGGAGTGTTTCTATTAACAGACTTGATCTTTGGTTTTCAGCGTTCAGTAAAAAAAACTTTGTCTTATTAAGCTTTTGGGCTTAATGTGTCCTGGGGTGGCCTGGTTTTCTTATGAGCCTTATTGTTGCTAAAATGGAAAAGAAAAAAAAATGTTACAAGTAAATGAGAATTCTTTCCTGTAATTTTGATGCTGAAGTGGCCAGACTTTCTCTAAATTGTTTTTTCCCACAGTTCATTTATTAAGATTTGCAAATATTAAATCTTGGTGCCACTAACTTCGATGCTTTAAAAATTTTTGTTAGCTCATAGTTACAAATTACATAATATTTATAATTAAGAGAATAGTAATTAGGATTGTAACAACTAGGACTGTATTTCATAGAATATATTTAATTTAACCACTAACCTCAACTTTTAAAAAATCAATGTACATGAACTGCTACAAGAATATTAGTAACTAAAGGACACAGTTGTCTCATTTTCTAAATAGTTGCAAAGGCATGTGCAAAGTTACTGGCATAGGATTTTTATCTGCTTACAAAAGCTTAATGTAGTGATGAGTAAAGAAGAGCTGGGATGCCAGATGGTGTAGAGACAGGTGGTTAGAAAGGTGACTTTTTATCCTAAACAGATTCAGGTGAGGGTTGAATCCTTTCTGAGAGTTTTCATATATTAGCTGTAAGGAAAGAAGATTCACTTCCATTTACATAGTCAAGGAGAGTGGGGTTTAGTGGGTCTAAAGTGAAGTTTTTGTAGGTGGGACCTGACTGCTCGTTTACCTTGGGCCCAAGCTCATGATTTTTGCACCCTACCATTTGCAGGCAGGCCTGCTAGAGGATTTTCACTTCGTTGGAGTGTGGTAGTGATTCATGGGATGTAGAATTTAGAAAATTACTGCTGGAGATGGAACAGAAGCCGAGAAGTATTTTAACTGAGGATGTAGCTATTTACCCCTTCATCTTCTCTGCTTTTTTTTTTTTAAAGTCATACGTTGTTATCTTGTCAATTGTTCATCTAGTCTCTGGCACTGCAGTGTAAGCTCCCTGGAGGAACCTCACTAATGCAGACTTGCTGTTTCTCTCCCTTTTCTAGGGTGACTGTGTGGTTACAGTGCTCCTGGCTGAGGAGGACAAAGTAGAAGATGATGTCGTCTTTTACTTAGTGTTTTCGGGTTCCACCCTCCATCACTGCACAAGTACCCGGAAAGTCAGTTCTGATACATTAGAGACCATTGCTCCTGGTAAGTAACTGAATGGGATCTTTTCTAGCCTTTACGAGATTTTAGGTTGTGTTGTGTTGTGTTTTGTTTTGTGTCAAGGTCTCACTGTGTAGCCCAGGCTGGCCTTGGACTATCCTCCTGCCTCAGCCTCCCAGGTGCTGCGATTGCAGACGTGTACCCCCACACCTGGCTTCTTCACTCGTTTCTGAGTACTTTATTCTTTGTCACTAGTGCATAGTGATGAGAAGAGTGACCCAGGGTGATAGACTACCATCAGGCCTCTGGAACACAGGTGCCACATTCTGCTTACATTGCCTATTCCTCAGAACTCTCAGCCTAGCTGGAAGTAAGTGAAATATACCGATGTTATGAATTGAAGGGTAGAAATCAGGATCAGCAAAGATATTAACTTCTTGGAATGTTGAGATTTGTGGAATGTTGAGATTAGGGGAAAACTAGAACACATGTGGAAGATACATGTTTTCACATGGCTACCATGATGGCACTGGTTACCATGATTCCTGGTTACGGAATCAAAAGGTAAAATACAGTTAGTAATCTATTCCTCATATCTGGGATGGAAAATCCTCCAGAATTTTTAATCAAGCCAAGTTTTCCCCAACCCACAAATTATAGACCATTATGGAATGAAAACTTAATCACTTTTGCATTTATAAATTTTAACAGATTTAAAGGCCAAATTTTCACTTACTAAAAATTGTTTCAAATTATCGGGACATTGTTACAGCTAATGGAAATGGGCGATAAGTAATGCTCATCTCTTGGCCTGTCCCAGCCTCTGAGTGTGCATTGATCTGTGTTTGGAGGTGAGCTGCTTTTCTCAGTCGACCTTGCTTTAAAGTTAACAGTTGAGCAGTTTTCACCCGCAGAGTACACACTGAGGGGAACCCCCACCATATCCACAGGCTAATCGTTTCCCTTGAGGGATAAAGCAGATATTATTCATATTTTTGCTTCCACTTTGTTGGTGAGTAATGTAAAAAATCATTCATTTACGAAGCACTTTTGAGTATCTGTCTTGCTGGTATTGAGTCAACTTGGCAGTTTTGTCATTCCTGAGTCATTTCATGCAAATTAATTTTATGTCTGGTACCTACCAAGTTCTGGAAATTATACCACATTGAAGAACTTAAATTATAACAGTTGAAAGCTGTATTTATTCTCCTACTTGGCAGAAATGACTTTGAAAAATGTGGGATATAAAAATTTTAGACAGTTCCTGGTATATTCCCCCCAATTTTTAGGGCTACTGCAGGAAATATGAAAAAGCAGTCAGGATTGATACTGATTTCCTTTCTGACTAGTGTTAGATATTCTTCTTTGTAACTGAAGGCTCTCACCATCTTGGTTCCTGTGATGTGTATCATATCAGAAAGGTTTATCTGGAATTTGAGGTCTGCTCTGTAGCTGGTGCCATTTGGTGTCCCCATTGCTGAACGTTTATTATATGTTAGAGAAGAGGAGAAATAGCTCTTTAGGTGGCAGTTCCTGGTGGAGCTCTTCCTAGGACTAGCAATGATTTTTATGAATTAATTCCATCTTAGGAAGACTTTAGGATTAAAATTCAAGGAAAGTGTATGTCTTTCTATGTGCAGCATATATGCATATGCATATGTATATATATATATATATATATATATATATATATATACATATATATGAAAGCGTATTAATTAGATACTAAGAGAATATAAGTAGACAGAAGGAACAGTGTGACAAGGACATAGCTCTGGGTCCTAGAGGTGACACTCAGTTGTGAGTCTCCCAGTCTGGTCTCTCAGTGCAGAGGCATGTGCCCGCGAGCTCTTTATAGCTTCACTATCAGGGTCCTTAAATTAGGAAGGTAGCAGCCAGTTACTCTCTACACAGCCACACATCTAATGTCTTGCTGAAGGCCAGGGGCACATCTGTAATCCCAGCAATTCGGGAGGTGGAGGCAGGGGGATCCTGAATTCAAGGGCAAAGGCAGCCTGCGTAACTCAGCAAGATTTGTCTTAAGATTTCAAAAACACAAGGAAAAAGGCTGGGAGTGCGGCTCAGTGGTAGAACACTTGCAAAGTATGTGCAAGGCCCTGCATTCAGCCACCGGTGTCGCCAAACACACACACAGCACACACACCCAAACCCAAATCCACTGCAGGTCTCTGCCAGCCTGGAGCTCCAGGTTTACCCTAGATCCTGTGTGTTACCTCCATTCCGCCTTTCTGGATTTTAGCATCCATTTCTTTCTTGGCCTTAGAACTGGTGCCACTTTGTGTGTCTCCGTCTCCTCCCTTTCCAGCCACATCTCTCTGTGGTGCCTGTTTGTGCATGCTGACTGTGAGTACTACTCGCCCTCATGACCCAGGCCACCCAGAGTGGGCATTGCCCTGTGTCGCTTTCCTCTGTCCTTGTCTGAATCTTCAGAAAGCATCCCTGACCCATTGTCTTGGGGCCTGGTGTCCTAGTGCCTGAGCTCTTCAGGTTCTGCTTGTCAGCTCCTCCTTGCCCACGTCTCAGCCTGTGTCCTGCCTGCAATGGCTCCCGCTCGCCTTTCCTGGCCCCCTCTGGCCTGATAGTTCTGCTGCCCACCCACATTTGGTTGGGCTGCTGATCACAGCTGAGGTGATGACACTGCTGATTACAGTCCTGAGAGCCTCTTGTACAGTGGACGGCCAGGGGAGGTTGAGGCAGCACTTTGGCCACTGACAGGCTCCCAAGAGGCCTAGTTGGCCTGTTAGAAGCTCTGCTTACCATCTCAGCAGAGGAGAACCTAGTGGGCTCCTAGTGCTCTAGCTGCTGGGTGGGAGACTTTTGTTTCCTTGTCATTTCCACCTGCTGTCATTTGGATCAGTTTGGAAATTTACTGTGGAGCTGAGAGAAGGGGGCATTTGAGGGGCTGACTTAGTTTTGGATTTCTTGTATATATCATGGGAGTTAATTTTTTAGCGTAGAATTAAACCATCTTAAGTCTGTTCTTTATGCACCTCTTAGACTTGCACCCCCCCTTCCTTCTTGTCCTTACTCTTTGAACCCTCATCTTTCAATGTGGCCTTCATCCTAAAAACACACTGCTGCCTTCTCTCACCTTCCCTGTTCTTCCCTGCTTTATACTTCTCCATATATATATATATATATAAATATATTTTATTTATCCCCTCCCCCCTTCTTATCCCTCCAGTATTTGGGGATTGAACCCAGGGCCTTGCACATACTTTGCAAATGCTCTACCACTGGGCTGCACTCCCAACCCATTTTTAATTTTATTTTTATTTTGAGCCAGAGTTTTGCTGAGTTACACAGGCTGGCTTCGACCTCGAACTCATGACCCTCCTTGCTCTGTCTCTTGAGTCACTGGGATTGTAGGTGTGCGTCACCTCGCCCAGCTATTTATCTTTCTTTCTGCTTCTACTAAACTGTTAGCTTCATGGGAGCAAAGGATTTTGTTTGTTTTGTTCACTGGTGAAGGCTGAGAAGGCTTCTGCTCTACCACTTGATGGGCAGTATTTCCACTGGGTTGAATTTCATTCTGGTTTTCAGAAGCTGATGTAGAATGCTACATGTGCGCCTCCCTACCCTCCTTCCTCTCTTTTTCCTTGAGAAATGCAAAAGGAGTCTGGCTTCTTGAATTTAGTTCATAACCTGTGGCAGGAGTACATGCTTTCTCTTCAGAAATACCTTTGAGGATTTGTGTCAGTAAGTGATAATGATGGCCTCAGGTTTCCTGTCTGCTTAGGGCAGTGTCAGGGTAGTCTAGATAGGTCTAATGCTTTGTACATCTGTTATTGGATAAATGTGCAACATACACAGTGTCTTCCGCAGCAGTTGCTTCTGATAGAGAGGTCTCGTCACCCATTCTGTGTATGTGTGGACTCGCTGTGTGGTTCCCAGTCATTTGGGCCAACTATGAGAAGAAAAGAGCTTTGTGCCTCATTCTGGCCTTTTAATGTCATGCTTTGTGCAGATCGCTGGCACTGATTTTTTGAGTTCTTTCTATGTTTCATTGTCAGTGTTTTGTAGCATTTTAATTCTTACTAAAACCAGATGATTGATTGACCTTCAAAAGGGCATCTGCGTCTTGATATTAATCTGTAACCTTTTATCAAATAAATATTTTCTGCAAAGAGGTTGGAAGATGAGACACTTAAATTTATTCTGAAACAAAACAAATCCTTCACTTCAAATATTACAGTTAGCCAGCTGCCATTTTTCTATTTCTCACTTTTTTGCATGTTTTCTTGTAAGAGCTTACGCTGAAGAGAGAGGTAATAAAGAAGTTGTAGAGACATTTTTAAGTCACTTTTTCTTGCCCATCCTTCACTGAAAGCTGCGAGTATGGAGGACAAGCAGGTAGAGAATTTGATTTTCTACTTCATCTCCCTATGAATTGTTTGAATGCATTTTAGTGGGCGTGTTATATATGTAATATGCAGTAATTTTTAATGAAAATATTTTGAAAACCAAAACAATGTCCTCTCTTTTGAAACTAAGTTCATTTTTGCACTAATTACAGTAGCGACAGTGTTATAATAAAATGTTACATTCAAAATACCTACAGGATGGCAGGTTCAGTGACTTAATTCCCTATGATACACATCCGGAAATGGAAATAGCTCTCCTAATATTGAAGGATGTTACCTCGGTGATTTTTGTTTGTTTTTATTTGTTTAAGGCAGGGCCATGCTGTAGCCCAGGCTGGCCTTGAACTCTAAGTCACCTTTTAATCAATCAATGGTTTTCCTCTAGAGATAAAGGTGAGAATTTTTTTTAAAGACCTGTGTAGAACTAGTAGCATAAAGAAACCTGAGTATCCTTGAAAGATAATTCCCGGGAAGGATATAGAGTACTGTTTTACTGTGTTTATTTTTACTAATGAAGCTAAATTTAGATAGAGCAGATCATGATTTCATAATGAAAAATAGAACAGGATCTTTAGTGGGTTTTGGATACTATTTTGTGAAGGGCTTTGGTATAATCTTTCATAAAATTAAATCATTTTTCAATGTGTCTATTACTGAAGAGTATTCATTCATTGATTCATTCGTTCAAACAAGTGTCACACTGTGTATTCCAGGCTGGCCTCAGATTTGCGATACTCCTGCCTCAGCATCCTGAGTGCTGGCACTACAGGTGCCCCTGCCACACCTGGCAGGGGTTTTTGTTTCACAGAATGTAAGACTTCCTTAATAGCAAATTAGACCCACTTCTGTGTTTCTCTTTTCTTTCTCACGTATAAGGGACAGTACTACATGAGGCAGATTTGTCTTAAAAAGGGGAAAAAAATTTACCATGACCATAAATCTCCCTGGGCTTAATGAAAACTTAGAAACCAGTTTTTAGCAAGTGCCCTTGTAGCTGTAGCATGATGTAGATTTCATTTTTTTGTGAACCAGGACTGTTTCTAATAGCAGAAATCCAAAAATCATGAAATTGAATAGCATATTTGAAAAGAAGACATAAGCTTTTAATTGGCCTGGCCAGAGAATATAGATCAATTACTTTTTAACGAACATTTTATAACATTCTCCTTATTCTGAAATAACCCTAGCTGTCAGACTATGGCTGTCTCTTGGTAGCTATGAATTAGTATTAAAAACATCACTGTCCTCATGCTCCTCAATACAGAGTGGTTGGACTGGGAGAGACAAACTGAGAATTAGTGGAAGGAGACAGATCTGTTGTCTACTGTCCTAGTTGTGATGTTATGAGAAAATCATATATTTTATCACCTAGGAGCTGTAAACAGCCTGGAACCTAGGGCATGCAGTACAGTGGGAGTGACCTCCTCCTCCCAAGGGAGTGCAGATTAGATTTTGCAGGGAAGAGTTCAAAAAAAAGTTGACTCTCTACATATAAAGCATATATATATATATATATATATATATATATATATGCATATGCATATGCAAATGTGTGGTGTATCAATGATATCAAAGTTTCTGAGGGGGGGATTGAATAGAGAATAATGTCAAAAAGCCTCCTTGGAGGGATGATGATGGGAAAAAAGATCAAGAAGCACTGCCTTAGAGCCATAGACTGGACTGTAGGAGCTTAACACTTACAGGACTAACTGTCCCCCTCCTCCTCCAGGCCCACACCTGTTGTTCCCTGCCCCTGGACCCCCTTCAGTGCTCGAGTACATAGGAGATGTTTTACAAATATACCAAATATATACCTCTACCATTAGGCCAACAAAAGCCAGGAGTGGGTGTAACTAATCCACATGATATTCTCCCCTATTAGAGTGTGGGTCTGCAGACTGCACGTTTCCCTAAACTGTTCTATATCCACTTCCAGAGGAGGGGAAAGACCAACTTCTTCAATACTGTGATGCCAGGTGGAGCAGTAAAGGCGCGATGTTTTCCACCATTGACCATTTAATGCTCGCCTTCCCTTAGAGGGTGGCCTGTGTGAGACTGGGTTTGGCTGGCCCAGCCTGTCCTTTCAGGGCTCTTTTTTGGGGGAGCTCATGGAACAAAGTTGCAGTTGTTTCATCAGAAGAGAAGGCCCTGATGGGATGTGTTCCACTTTTAGCTTAGCAGGAAATGAAGTAATTCTTGGGTCATGCTTCAGCAGTTTTGTTTTTCTGTAGCAGTTTTTCGTTTCCATGGGTGCAGATGCTTCCTATGGAGATAAGGAGTCTGCAGGAAAGCTGCCCCTGGCCCCAGGCTAGAAAAGATGTGGACCAGGTGATTTTAAGAGGACCTTTAACTGCTAAGTTGTCATTTCTCACCTGGAGGCTTCTTGTGTTTTGTTATTCTTCCCCCCCTTTGTTTTGTTTTGTTTTGTTTTGTTTTGTTTTTCATTTCTCAGTGCCTAAAGCAGCAGATGGCTCTGGAGCTCTGTTGGACCCTACTGGCTGGAAGAGCTCTTTGTGCAGTTTCAGGAGTCTGCTTCCTTGAGTTGCCTGAATGGGAGCATTTTAATAGCTAATAATGACGACCAATTTTAGCTGCCTTATGTATGCCAGGTGTTTTGTGCATGGGCCTCAGATATTTATAACAATCCTTGACGGTGGCGGTGTTCTCATTTTAAGGGCAAAGAAACAGGTTTCAAGGCATGTGTGAATTTCTCAGGATAACCAAAACTGTCTGCAGCGGAGCCAGGCGTCCAAGCCTGGCATTTTCTGACTCTACAGATAATTGCTTATCTTAGTAGGTAGAGCGCTGCTCTGTACTCTCTGAGGACCCTAGTTTGATCCCCAGCACTGCAAAAATGGAAGAAGGACATGTCAATCCACCCCTGAAGCAATCTCGAAACAATCAGCCCATTGAAACCCTTCTGAGGGCCTCTATGAGTCAGACCTGACTCCACGGCACCTAACAATAACAACAGATAATTGTCAGTATTATTCTTCAGGACCTGCTACAGCTAATTCAGCTGAGGACAGACTCTTTCCACTTCATAGTTTTATATTTCTGTCATAAGTGAACTGGGCCCCATAGTGGGATAAACTCAGAATGCAGTTTAAAAGGTCCAGTTAAAGTTTGGGCCCCGTTTCTTCAGTTTATCTCTCTCCTCTCTAAATCCTCTAGGGCAGCTTCCTTTAGAAGTTTGGTAAAAATTTCAAAATTTTCATTAAAAATAATTGTTATTTTTATTTTCCTCTCATTATCAGATGAGGTAATGGAGGCACAAAATGTTAAGGAAGTTGAGTAGAAGGAAAAACATCATGGAACTAGCTGAAAAACTTGCAAGTCTACTTACATACTGCAGCTTCTGTTTTTATGTAAAAAGTTAAATTGTGGTTATTATATCAAATTGGATATAATTTCCCACCTTATGCCTTTGTATTGTAGCTGTAGATGTCAATATCTGGGATCCATTATGTACAAAGTCAGTCGTAAGGCTAGTGCCCCGCTGAGAGGTTATGTCTCAAGAACTAGTTTGCCGTAGTAAGAAGTTTGATGTTGCATATGCCATGGCTTTAGTTTTATTACTGAGTCTGTGTTATATAATCTTTAATTTTAAAAATGCTGATTTTTCCCCTGTGTGATTTATTTGAAAGATTATAGCGATTCAAGACTAATCTTGAGAGCCACTTGTGCCTATAGAAGACATTAATATGTGGTTGATTTCTGGATAGTAGACGAGATACTTTGTCTTGATCAGTAGTAACTCTTCCAGTTTACTCTTTAATGAAGGCTTACTCAAGAAACTCTTAGTTCCCCACCTCTCTTTTATCCCTCAGTTTTTCCTTTGAAAATAAGCCTGTAATCATACCAAACAAATCCAGATTTATGGCACATTTTACTTATGGTGATTCATAGTTTCTCCGTCAGATTGTGAGTTCATGTCTGAAGGGAAAATATTGGATGACTTTCCTAGATACTTGTTTCGTGGCCTTTCATGACTTAATATTCTGCCTGACATTCATTTTTAGTTACATACAGAGCTGACAATAACTCATGCACCCTTCTTCTACCTGCTAACAGATTGTTCAGCCAAAGTGCAGAGGAAGATAAGCGTATGCGTGGTGCCAAATACCAACCCCCCCATACATTCTCTCTCTCTCCTTTCCTCCCTCTCCCCCCTCCTCTTTTTCTCCCTCCTTCATAGACCACCTTAGTTCTCTGTGGTTTCCCTCTACCCTATCTTGTTCCAGAACACAGCCATTTTAGCAGTCCCAGGTAGATATCTGGACAGACAGCAGTACACCTCACACTCGAAAAAGGTGCTGTTGCTTTACCATGGCTTTCTGCTGCGTGTGTCCACAAAGAAGGTGATTTTATAGACCAGTAAATGATGTTGGCTAGGTTTGGGAGTGGTGATTGGTTAAAACGAAAAATGTTCTGATGGGTAAAAGCAGTGGGTGTTACTGTTTGATCTGCAGTATCTTCTCTAAGGCACAGCAAGTTTAAATTTTGAAAGCAGAATTCACATTGTATCCCAGATTATCTACATCATTGTGTAATTGTGAAATGTGTTTTAGTCCTTATTGATGTTTCTTCATATCTACCTCAGAGGACTGAAAGGAATTTATAAATATAAATCTGAGTAAATGGGACAATGCTATAATTACGGCATAGACTCCTGAACTGTATTTTTTCTTTTGCTTTTTTGAGACCAGGTCTTGCTTTGTAACTCAGGCTGGCCTGAGTATCACTATGAGCCCAGGCTGATCTTGAACTTGCGGGTGCCTCTGTGTGGGGATCACAGGCATCAGCTTGCCTGACTTTGCTCTTAGGCTCCGAAGGTTTTCTTGCATCTGAAACAACGATTCTGTCGCCCGTTGTTTGTAAGCCTCATTTTCCCCAAGCCCATTTTCTCACCCTGGCCTGTAAAGAGTGCTTTCCTTCCTCGTGCAGTGTGAGGATTCATGCGCCCACCCGAACCACAGCATTTTATCTTTAAAGTTACTGTTCTTACTGAGATTCATCTTGCCCCACACTCCAGTTTGGAAGAGAAGTGAGGCTGTGTGTGCAGTGTTGAGTGATGGCGTAAAAGAATCTGGGCGGGCCCTTTTCTTACATCGCCGTGCTGACAAGGCTAGGGGAGGCTGTCATCCAGCTCCGCCCAGACAGGGGTGAAGCCAGGTCTCCTCTCCCTAGCATCTGAGTGGAGTCCACTCAGTACTTTCTAAAACAATCTCTTCTGCTAATGCCACTTCCATCCATATCTACACTTTTAAAGCTATTTCCTATTCCTGAAATCTCTTCCCTGTTTCTCTGTCTGTCTCCATGGTCTCCTTGTTAAGACTGACAGGCTTTTACAGCCGGGAAGCCTTGGCTCTGTAGAGCCTGCAGCGTCGTGGAATGATGATGGGATCAGGCCCAGAGAAGCAGAGATCCTCTGTTGTCCCAGGCAGGAGGCATAAAGCCAAGACTTAAATGCGATTTTATTCCTTTCGCATTGATTCTTCCACAGACCCTTATTTCCTTGTTAAGCCATCTTAAATATCCATAAATTTTAGATGTAGAGGTGGACTTGAGGGCAGTGAAACTTGGATTCAGACTTTAATTCTGCCACATAAGAGCTTTACAACCTTAGGCAGTCTGCTTAACATTTTGTGCCTCAATTACCTCATCTGACAAATGAGGACAATGATAACATGTACTGGTGGTTATCAGAAGTAAGTGAATTCTGGTTTGTAACACACAGAGTCGTGTTTGATGTGTAGCAAGTATCATGTGTTTGCTCAGTGAATCAGAGAAAAGGAGAAAGAACACTGAGTTTTCATTGTGGCAGAAGAGAGTGTCCTGGTGGGAGAGTTGGGGACAGGGTGCCCGGGAAGGCCCTTTGCAGTGCTGTGCCTGTGACCTGCTCCGCCCTTCACCCCCATCCGTGCTGCCCTTGTTTCTTGCAGAGTGCGTCCTGTCTGGGCTGACTTTGCCGTTGTCTGTTTCCTGTTTAAATCTCCCTAAGGGCTGTGAGGGCCAGGGATTAGCTCAGTGGGTAGAGTGCTGCTCTGCACTCTCTGAGGACCCAGGTTCAATCCTGCAAAACCAGGAGAAGGAGATGGCAATCCACCCCTGAAGCAATCCCGAAACAGTTAGCCATTGAAAACCCTGTGAGGGTCACTGTGAGTTGACCTGACTCGACGGTACCCTCGACCGTCCTGACTCGACCATGACCTGACTCAACCACCACCACCACCACCACCACAGCAGCAAGAGCTGTGAGGCACTGGGGTGAGACTTCCGCCTGACTTGTCTTCACTTTCTGGTCATGATGCCTGAGCGGAACCAGATGCAGCAGAACATTTTAAAATACCTACTTTCTGCCAGGAAGACACCCAGGCCTGCTGCTTGAATCAGTTGGCTGGTTTCTGGTGGCAATTACATCTGTGTAATGAGGCTGGCTGCCCTTTAACTTCTTTCCTAATTTCATTTCATGTATTTAATGTACTAATTTCACGTACATACTGAATTGAAATGTGTGTGTGCACATAATCCACGCAGCCAGAGACCAGCAGACGATGCTTGAACTTTCTTTACCCTTCACAGAAAGAGTTCAGCTAGAAGTGGGTGTGTCTTGTGGGTTGTGTGTTTGTGTGAAGGCTGATCTTTGTGGCGTGTAAAGCTGTTGTTGCCCAATTGTCACAGTGGCCTGCCATTCCACGTGTTGGGCTCTTTTAAACAGGGACTTCCCTGAGTTACCTCTTCTCTTCTGTTTATAGATGATGAGTCATGATGTAATAGGCCGTGCCCTTTGGTATCAGCCTTGACTTTGAATTATGGATACTATTCTCATCTGTAAAAATGAAGATAATAATGTGCATTGTAAAATTGTTATATAGAGAAAATGACACGTCCAACAGCTGGCATGTAGTAGGTACTTGTTACCAACCTTGAATTGCCAAACATTGAAAGATAGAGGGCTTAAGGAGGAGCCCGGGAAAAAGGTTAATTTGCTGTGAGTCTGAAAGCTCTGTTGGCCTGAGCCCATGGCATGGAAACCCTGACTTACGGACCCTGTGGGCTGTCCCATTTGCATTGCAGAGCAGCAGCCTGTAAGTGTGTAGACAGAAGGAACTCACGGACGCCCAGGTGCCCGTGGCGAGTCAGGCAGAGCGTGAGGTAGCATCCTGCAAACGAGGACATTCACCCAGTTTCCCTTCTTTTCTTTTCATCAGAAAGATATGTTGAAGAGCAGTGATAGTAGAGGCAGTGTAGTTCTGACCAGTTGAGATCAGCATTTGAAAGTTGAGAAAAGACGGTGTATGTTTTGTAGAATATAAGCTGCATGTTGGAAAGACTTACTTCTGAAAGCTAGAAATGCAGAAGAGAATCTGACTCCCCAAGAACACCTAACCACAGAAACGGTGTGATGCTCAAGCCAAGCTCTCTGGGGGGGCCAGCGAGGTGGTGCCTGGGCACTGCTCGTGAGGCACTGCTGGCGTGCAGTGGGCGCTGTGGAGTCTCTGGTGTATGTGCCTTTCCTGAACTGGGCTTCAGACCAGCATGGCTTCATCCTTATGAGAACCAGGTGATTTTATTGAAGTTACCACTGTGTTAGTGGTTAAGGTAGGGAAAAAAAGTGTCTGAGAACAATTATTGTTTAGGTCGTCGGTTGCTAAAGTAAGATCGGGTAGGGCGGTTCTTGTCAAGGTCGGCATCATTTGATGTATTGTGTTACGGTGATGGTAAGATGAGTGCGAGGCGGTCTGTGTAATTCCTCCCATTCCTCTGTGTGAGCCAAGGTTTTCCCATTGACTTCCAGACTTAATTCTCCCCAGTGGGTGTCCTGTGTCCCATTGTGGGAGAAGTCTTACGGAATCCTGGAGCAGTCACCCTTGACTTTGTTTGACTTGAGCAGCAGTGGTTGACACTCAGAGCCTGTCCGTGTCACGTACTGTGTTGTAGGTATGTGAGGTGCACCGTTGTTTGCTGTCTGTTAAGGGAGCTTGTTCATATTTGCAAATAACAATTTAAAAAGCTGCAAATGGAGTTTTAAGTTTTGAAAGACCCTGTTAGAGTCCGGAGAAGAAGCGGTTTCCTTTAGGGGGAGGGCTTCCGTGTACCGACCCAGAGCACCTGCTCCCGTCCGCGGACGCTAACCCTGTTCCCTTGGCTTCTCTGCACCCTGTAGGTCACGACTGCTGCGAGACCGTGAGGGTGCTGCTCTGCGCCTCCCGAGAGGGCCTTCCCGTGAGCGTGGTGGCCGAGGAGGACTTCCACTTCGTCCAGGACGAGGCCTACGATGCCGCTCAGTTCTTGGCATCCAGTGCTGGGAATCAGCAGGCTCTGAATTTCACCCGCTTTCTCGACCGCTCAGGACCCCCGTCTGCGGATGTGGACTCCCTGGACGAGAAGGTCGCCCTGGCCTTCAGACACCTGAAGCTGCCGGCAGAGTGGAACGTGCTGGGGGCAGATCAGACCTTGCACGGTGAGACTCTACGTGACCTGCACACACCTCTCGTTTCTGTGTGGGACGCTGTGATGTGATCACTACATTCAGGTCTCAGAGTGACGGGATTGGTCAGAACCACTGCAGCCAGCGGCCTTCGAGGCCTGTCTTCAGGGTTCTCCAGTCGAGCTGATAACCCTGTTCTCCCAGTAAAATGACCACAGGGGACCAGGCAGACACACCTGCCAGTGTGTCTGGGACTCAAGCACAGAAAGTGACACACGGCAGAGTCGCCTTTTGTGCTTTAATTATCAAAGACTCGGTTTTTGTCCCTGCTCCACAGCTCTCTAGAGCGCTTGCGATCCTCCCGCCTCTGCCTCTGCCTCCCGAACCGCTGCGATTACAGGCGTGTGCCATCGCACCCGGCGCTCGCCCTTTTTATCTTGACACAAGGTCTTGCTAAATTATGCAAGGCGCTCTCTGGCCTCGAACCTGCAATCCTCTTGCCTCGGCCTCCTGAGTCTCTGGGATTACAGGCATGAACTACCGAGCCTAGTTGCGTACACCCTCATGCTGGGGAGTTGAACCCAGGGCCACACGTGTTGTGTAACTCTCTGCCACTGAGCTCTGTGTTCTCTTTCTTTTTTAACTCTATCTTGAGATAGTCTAAGTTACAAAGGCTGCCTCTGGCCTCAAACTTGGGATCCTCCTGTCTCCACCACCTGAGCCGCTGGGATTACAGGTGTGTGCCACTGTGCCCGCCTCCTACTTCTGACCGTTGTGTTAGGTAGGGCAAGCGGCCTGGACTCTCCCTCTGCACTGGTCAGTAGTTCCTTAGGAAAAATGCCCAGAGGGAGCTAAGTGAGGATGCACTCAGCTCTTACTCTCTCAGACCTAGCAGATAACCTGATTCTTCCTCCCATGGAAGAGTGATGCAGAGGTATTGGCTACCATTGGTTCTCTTAAATCTAGTGCGTTTGACTGTCAAGCCTGTGATCAACCAGCAGGGTGGTGCCTCCTGCTTTCAAGGACATACTGATAGATATCAAGACAGCCTTGCCCAGGTGAAGTATCAGAGTGTGGACTGTAAAATCAAGGAAGAAAGCATTTCATCTTCTTATTAATACAGTTTTCAAGAAACTTGTACAAAATATTGCAATCTGAGTATTTTACATAATATTCAGAAACCTAATGATGACCCTCCAACCTCTAGCTCCTGCAATTTCTGTATGATGTGGGAAGGATTACTGGGATGTCTTTTACAATCAGGATATTAGAAGAACTCCATTGTTTGTGGGGTTTATGGCATTTTTGTAGTTTTGGTATTTTCTTATTTAACCCTGTGGAGGTTGCAGCTGATCTGAGAGATACACTCTTCCCTTAAATATTGTCACAGGTACTGGGTGCAGAGGTTCAAGGTCATTGTAATGATTAACTCCATGTTTGTGAAAGGCTAACGCTAAGTCATAATGTTTAGGCCATCAGTTTTAGTTTTGGTTTTAGGTCTCCCCTGCCCCTTGCATTTTAGAACATACTAGTAATGAATGTATCTCTTGGATACATGTGATCTACACTGTAATATTTTTTGACTGTGGCCTCCACAGAGTTAAAGACGACCCAGGAGTGAGTTTGTTCCTGGCACTGTGATTTAAAAGAACTGTTAGCAAAAGCAAGGTCGTGAAACATTGGCTCTTTCTCTGCCTTAGGTCTCTGTCTTTAATAGGAAGACACGGCCAGCTTTAATTTTCATGTATTTTGAATATTCCTAAAGTTCCTGTTGCACAAAATAGCTCAAGCGGTGCGAGCTAAGGTAAACTATATTTGAACACTTTTGGAAAATACAAATTAAGACCACAGTTTGGTGTCATTACGCACTTACCACAGTGGGGTTACGATTTGGATATAAAATGTCCCCGGAGGCTCCTGAGCTGTTAGGGTGGTGCCCAGGCGGTGGCGCTGTGGAGAGGCAGTGGGATCCTGGGATTCAGTTCACAGTGGAATGGGTCAGGTCCCGGCACCTTTCCTTCTGTCTGCTTCCTGCTCAGCAGGAGGTGAGCAGCTTTGCTCCACCCTCCCTCCTGCCATGACTTATTGCCTCACTGTGGCCCAGAAATAATAGAGCCGTTGACCATCGGCGGCATCTGGAAGTGTGAGCCAAGATCCATCCTTCTTCCCTTTAAAGTGTTTGCACCAGTTCCTAGGCTAAGTGCCTGGCACAGAATGCTAAGATGAAAATGCCAAGTTTGGCAAGGGCACAGAAAAGTGACTGTAGGGCATGTGCCATGGTGCAGCCACTCTAGAAAAGTTCTGCAGTCTCTTACACAGTTAAATGTACATTTCCTATATGACTCTGCCATCCCACTAGAGAAATGAAAACTTACATTCACCAAAAGTCTGCGTACAAATGTGCCAATACCACCATTAATTATAATCACCAAAACTGGAAACAGCCCAGATTGTGCTCTACGTGAATACATAAATAAATGTAGTTCAGCCATACAATGCAAACTACACGGCAAATTAAAAAGGAAAAAACTATTCATATGTGCAACAACTTGGATGCATTTAAAATGCCCGGTGCTAAGGAAAGGTGTCAAAAGATTATGTACCACATGGTTCTGTTTATTTTATATTTTGAAAAGGCAGTGTCTCAGAAAACAGATACAGTGGTTGCTAGAGGCTGGGAGTAGGGAAAGGTCTGACTACAGAGGGTATAATGAGGACATCCTTTGGGTGTCTTGAACTTATTTCATGTCGTTTGTGGTAGTGGTTATAAGAATCTACATGTTAAAACATGGCCTGCAGCCATAGCCCTGTGGCATCCGATCCCGTCAGATCTCGGAAGCTAAGCAGGGTCGGGCCTGGTTAGTACCTGGATGGGAGACCGCCTGGGAACACCAGGTGCTGTAGGCTTGGGAGAAAGACCTGGCAACCCCCTCCCAAAAAGTCAATCTGCCATTGAAAACCCTATGAACAGCAGAGAAGCACTGACAATAGTGTTTCCCCTGTTGTACAGAGGGTCGCTATGAGTTGGATACCGACTCGACGGCACCTAACAACAACAACAACAACAACATGTTAAAACATAAGACTATATACCTCCCTAAAGCGAGCATTACTGTGCATTTAAAGTAGTAATCACGTAGCAAAAGTAATTGAGTTAAGTGTGTACTTTGCAAGGTGAAATGTCAGCCAGAGACTTGATAGAAATGTCTGTAGGTCAACATCTGGGATCAGGAATCTGATTTCAAGTATTCAGCTCAAATCCTGCAGTGTAGATCGTTCCTTAGTTGTGGATTAAGATCTAGTAACACTGGGTGTGGTCGGGGCAGGTGGACGTCAAGAGCTCAAGCTTGCTTGAAGGCCTGAGGTAATGGAGTATCCTGTTCATGTTCATCAGTTGCACATCAGTTACTTTTTGAAAGGTATCTAAAGGAGAGAGTTAGGAGGTAACATTGGTGCCTGGGATGATAAACCGGGCAGCTTGTTACATAGGAGGACTACTTGCTTTTGAAAGCTGAGGATGTTTACAGGTGCTCCAGCCTACTACTTGTACAAAGGAGTCATGTAAGGTTATGGCTAATCCTTTCTCTCTAGGACTGCTGAGATACAATGCTTTTTTGTTTTTTTATTCAGATGAGTGACACCTTTGAATATAGCTCAGATTTCTCCTCAGGAAAAAAAAATGCATATGACTGTCTACGTACAAACATTGACATACAGTAGATTTCACAGTCTCCCTGAACAGGCATGAACATGAACGCAAAGTTAAGAAGCCTTGGTTTAGATTTCGTACTTTAAAATGGTTCAGTCAGTTTGTTTATATCCTGGCTTTACTGCACCAGTTTCTGGAAAATGCTAAACGTGCCACTGAATTTCCTTATCTATAAAATGGAGGGAAGTAAGGTCTGACAGTGTGTACTGGCTTGCATGCTAGCCATTCCAAACGCATAGGTCCGGTGTCTTGTAACCTTTGAGAGGCACAGGGCATGCAGGAGCCCTGGCAGGGGGCAGCAGCAGTCCTGTGAAGGGCTGGGACAGGGTGGCCCTGAAGGCCCCTTCAGAGTAGTGTCACCTGCTGCTGAAGTTAATTTCCACTTTCACCTTGAGCAGGAGAGAGTTTGCCCGTTGAGTGCTGCCAAATTCTCCCTCATATCTAGTTGCATATAGGAAACTGTTGCTGCACGTTCTCCGCCAGCTCTCCCTTGAATGCAGGTGAGAAGATTCATCTTGGTGGACGGTGATTGTTGGAGCAAGGATATTCTCCTTACATGAGCTCCTTACATGAGTTCTCCTTACATGAGTTTTCCAACGCTTTCTGTTTTAGCTCTTCCGTGCCTCAGTGGTTAGTGAGAACGATGAACTGGGTGGCTTTCCCCCTGAAAGACCCATGTGTCCTAACAGTCAGCTTAATTCTTAGGTAGCTTAGAGTCGGCCATCGAAGACCTGCTAGAGAGAAAGCAAGGGGAGAGTGTCCTGGTGGAAATCTTCATTCTTAGTCACAGGATTGTGTAGCTAAGTGAAAAAGATGTCATCATCTTTGGGGCAGGAGTACTCTGCACAAAGACAGGCGATGCCAGGTCTAAGAAGACCACGTTAAGCAGTGCTAGAATACTCCTAGTTCCCTATATCTGGTTTTGGTCAGTAGATCCTCAGCCTTAACCATTTGGTGATGTTGCTGATGTGAACACAATGCAGTCCTTGCATGGGTGCTTACGGCTGGATGCCCACTGGCCACAGCAGTTTTCTGAAGCCCTGAGGGCTGTGTGGGACATGCGTCCAGCACACAAGTGGACAGCAAGTGGACCTTAGGCATTTTCTGCCCGTCAGTCTAAGCAGGATAAAGGCAGGGGAATCATGTGATGAGTGTTCAGATGGAGTGCGCTTGAATTGATCTGATATTTAGCACGTTTTTCACTTGTCTTTGGAGGATCAAAGAAGTTAGGTCTTTTATGAAGGTAGAGAAGGAAACAGCAAAGATGACAACCAGAGCTGCCATCCTTTGGTGGTCAGAAAGGCGCGCTCCAGCGGAGGTTGAAGCTGCGCCCACAGGCAGGATCCCTGTGGAGATCAGATGACAACATGAGAATCGGCAGCCTGAGTAAACACTGATGGATACAGGGAGGTGGCTGCTGCCCAGCAGTCACCGGCGCCCACCCTGCACGTGGCAGCCACCTGGGCTGATCTCAAGCATGCTGACTGGAGGAAGCATTTCCCAGGAGGACAGACTAGAAAGCTCTACTCGCACGAACTTGTAGAGTAGGCAAAATCACTTTATGCTGAAAAATTCAGAGCAGTGGTTGACTCCTGTAATGGGGGCTAACTGGAAAGGGGCATGAAGGAGCTTTTGTGGCTATCTGGTTATTGTGGTTGGAGTTTGAGGTAACACAGATGCAAGTATTGGTCAAAATTTATCAAATAGCATAGTGTACCATTGGTATTTCAATGTGTAAATTACCTAAAATTATGACCACATATGAAGTGCTAGTTAATGATATGCATGTTGACGTGTTTACAGGTCATATTAGACAAATGTCCTCAGCTTACTTCGAAATGTAAAAAATAAGATGGCTTGATGGATATGGAAAGAAAGATGGTTGGATAGGTATGTGATAGAGCCAATACAGAGAAACATTTATTGTCGGCCCTGGGCTGGTGACTATTTGGATATTTGTTGTGTAATTCTTGGAAGTTTGGAAGTAATACCAGAATATTGAGGAAAAACTTGAAAAGGTGCTTTTAAAAACTACACAATTTGCTTGCTTGCTTGTGTTTTTTGTTTTTTTTTCTAAAAGACACAGTGGAGTAATGGAAAAGGTGTGGTTTTTTGACTTGAAGGAAGAATTTTCAAATCCTGATTCTGGCTATGGGAAAGTTACTAATTCCACAAACGTGTTCATGTGCAACATGAAGGTAATGAGATCTCACAGGGGGTATTGTGAGGATAGCAGAGAGAAATGATATGAACTACATAGCTCACCAGATGGAATATAGCAGGTCCTCCCTGCGTATCACTTCCCTTGTGGTTTCTTGGCTGTCGAAAAGCAGATGTTGGCACCTCCTGCTGAAGACCTTAAAGTCAGAGTAGGGGACAAGGTAGTGCAGGAATCAAGGTACCAGCTTCTGAGCAGGTGCTTGGCCATGCTGTTGGAACTCATAAATGCTAGAGCTGACTCAGAACAAACAAATAGGAACCAAAAAGGTGGGGCAGAAGGGAGATGTCACCGGGTAAGGCCGGAGTGAACCAGCTCTGAGAACACCACGCATTTCCTGGTCAGTGAGCACCTGTGCCTGTGTGTGCGTTCGTGCACGTGTGTGTGTGTGTGCTTGCACGTGTCTGTCAGAATGCTTGTGAGAAACTGTAAAGCACAAGTCAGATGGTCCTGTTTGGTGTTTTGTAAGAGTTCTTTCTGTCCTTTTTTCTGACCTTGCTCCCTCCTCAGAGGCGTTGGTTATTGAAATTTGGACCTGCATATGTAACTGTTTCTTCTGGGGTGTTGATTTCTGTGGTTTATTATGTCCCATCCATGCCGTGTCCCTCCCTCACCTCCTTGCCTTGTGCTGAATATTGAACCCAGGGTCTGGTACATGCTAGGCAGGCACTCTACCTTTGAGCTGCACTTCCAGCCCTGGGCATTGATTTCTTTCTAGCCACGTGCCTCTGCTTGAACACTGTATAAATCCTGAACTGGTCTCTGTATATTTAGTTCTGTAGGGAACATATAAAACATGAAAGATAAATTTTGCTTCCAGGGACATTTTTATTGGAAATATACTAGTGTACAGTTGACATTAGAAAACAGTGCAGTTCAGTGTAAAATCATAGTTTCAAAAATGTGTTCATTCATTGTGACATTCACGTATAGAGGCGGTGAGAGTGAGGGGAAACATTATCGTTAGGGGCTGTCAAGTCGGGTCTGACTCATAGCGACCCTGTGTACAACAGAACGAAACACTCCCTGACACTGTGCCAGGCCTGGCACCATGTCAGTACTTCTCTGCTGTTCATAGGGTTTTCAGTAGCTGATTGTTTCAGGAGTGGGCTGCTGGGTCCTTCTCCCATTTTTGCGGTGCTGGGGATTGAATCCAGAGCCACAGAGCAGCACTGTACCAACTGAGCTACACCCCAGCCCCAAAGGAAAACATGGGGGCCCGTGATGTGTGGAATGCTCAGTGAAGAAGTTGAGACTCAGCCAGGTGAGAGGACTGAGGCAGCTGCAGCCCTGGCTGAGGAATGTGGCTTGGTGGCCCTCACTGGTAACCACAGGCTGGGCACCAGGAAGGGAGAGAGACAGTGTGGCTAAGGAATCTAGAGTGTAATCTGAAGTGCGGAGGACAGGGCTGAGAGCAGGGAAGAGAGGAGAGCTGGCGTTCCTTGAGCAGTGGCTGCAGTGGTTATTAGTCTAGCTTGTCACCTACCTCACGTTACAGCTCTGTGGGTGGGGGGATGGTGCCCCACTCTAGAGGGGAGAGTGAGGCTCGAAGGGGCACCCTCACACAAATGGTAAAATACCTGGTTTGAACCCAGATGTGTCTGACTCCAGAGCTCTTCCCCATTCTGCCACTTTTGAAGTGACGCATTCTACCAAGAAGGAGCTTCCATTTCAAGTGACTTTGGCCCAAGCACATATTTTCTTTGCTGAAGTTGTTAATGTATCATCTTAACGTTAGTCTTACGATGCCTGAAGATGCATTTCTTTTTCTCATTAAGCAAACAAAATGTGGTAATGCTACCAGTTGATATGCCCATAGTGTGGGGACTATAAAGACCTGTGCATTCTTAACAGGTAGAACCTGTTCTTAGTATTTGACTAGCCAACTCCTATTGGAATGTGCTGCTTAAAAGTAATTATACCAGCCTGGTGCCATGGCTATAATCCCAGTGACTCAGGAGGCAGAGGGAGGAAGATCATGAGCTCAAGGCCAGAAACCTAGCGAGACCCTGTCTCAAAAAATAAAGGGACTGGGGGTGCAGCTCAGTAGTAGAGTGCTTGCAAAGTATGTGTGAGGCCCTGGGTTCAGGCCCCCAGTACCACCACCACCACCACAAAAAAAAAAAAAAAAAAAAAAAGTCATTACACCCTTGAAGATACACCCATCTAAGTCCTAACAGCTATTCTTGGCTCCCTGACCTGTGGGCCTGCGTGCACTTCTATTTTATTGTTCTTAAAGGAAAATAACGTGGGTCGTCACCTTTGTAAACCTCCCTGTGAAAGTTACAGAGTACAGACAGGTTCTCTTTTGTGAGGCTGTCTCCTTTTGGCGATTTTGCCTCCCATATTTTTTTCTAGCTTAATTTTGACTTTGCCTGAGAGCTGATTCCACCTGGCTACAATGCAGTTGGCTGAGTGTTGTAGCTGACCTTTAGAACCACAGACACTTGGAGGCAAGGGTGCATACCTCACCTGTCCTTTTGTCTCTCTTTCAAGCCTTGAAGAGATACTAGAAAAAATATATATGGCATTGGGAAACTGTTTCTTTTGGGTGGTGGCTGTCCTTCCTGTGTTCTTAGTATTTTCGTGTTCCCTCCCACTCGCAGATGGCGGCCCCCGGGAGACGTTGATGCACTTTGCTGTGCGTCTGGGACTGCTGCGATTGACGTGGTTCCTGCTGCAGAAGCCCGGCGGCCGCGGAGCGCTCAGCATCCACAACCAGGAAGGGGCGACGCCTGTGAGCCTGGCCTTGGAGCGGGGCTACCACGAGCTGCACCAGCTCCTAACTCAGTGAGTGCCACTCTCCCTGCCCCTCCTCCCTCCACGGCCCCGCCCCAGACTCGGCCCATTTGGCTGCTCTGTGTAAGTTTGCCAAGAGCTGAACCTCCGCTCTGCCTTGCCTGCTGCTGGGGGTTTACACACTTGTCCCTGCTGACCACCTCGGTGTCTGAGAGACGCAAAGGTAAGCGCTCTTACCATTTCCTCTCTGCTTCCCTGGTTTCACTGCTTCTTACCTCACTTATCTCACTGAAAACTCAGAATGAGTCTCCTCTGTGGGGGCAGCACAACATTATCCATCTACACGGTTTGTCCTGGTACAGGAGGAGACAGTTTTCCAATGCCATGTATATTTTTTCTAGTATCTCTTCAAGGCTTGAAAGACTTAATTAGAAACCATAACTTTGATATTATAATTGCATAGAGAAAATATGGTAAACAGTTGAATTTTGATTTGAACATGATTTCTGTGAATTAAATTCAGAGCAGTGATCTCGTGAATAGCAGTAAAAAGCAATGGAGTTGTTTTGGAAATGTGAAGTAGGAAATCCTGTTTGTCTTTGGGTTCAATTGTTTTATGTTCTGATTCTTTTAAAGAGGCCTTTGGAGGAAGATTGTTAGTCAAAATATTTGAGGAGTTCCTTTTTTTGTATAAATAGAGGAGTAATACGTTAGAGCAGCCAACCTTTTTCGTTGGATATTCTTTTTTATTTTTAACACTGATACACAGTAGGAATATTCATAAAAGGCAAAAGTTTCAACAATAGACTCTCTTGCTTAATATAATTTTTTATTAGTTTTATAGTCATCACCTTTTCCACCACATAATCTGAACAAGAATAAACGCCATTGGATCTATGTTGAACTGAGGCAGTATTCCTCGCATCTCAAGATATTTTGCTAATGCCAGATTTAATTTAGTTACATTTTATGTTTTATCATTTTTAGCTAAATCTATAAAAAGTAATCTGGAAGGACCACAGAGAGATCCCAGAATATAATGCAACTTGCTTGTGTGAAGTTTTTTCTTGCAAGCTTCATATGCCAAGCTTATAATGTTCCCAGTCAAGCCGGACAGGTTCTTTGCAGACAGCTTTCCCCTGGGCGCTGCAGGTGCAGTGATGGTAGGAAGACTGTTCATTTCAGGTGAGCTTTGGATATCTGAGCTCTCCTGTGACAGCACTCCAGAGTGATCTGCCGTCCTGCTTTCCGTCTGGCCAGTGATTAGCTTCCTTGTGCTGTTTGCCTCATGGTCTTGGGAAGGAGGGCTTGTTCCAGAAGTTGAAACAATTAACTTGTAACTGCCGGGAAGTTCAAATGTGAGTCCACTAAATTTGATGTTACAGCTCAGAGATTTTGCTGGGAAGTGGGGTTGGTTAAAGCCTGCCATCCACATGGGGAAATACAGTGATTACAAAAGCTGCTTTATCTTGTTGGACTGGGAAGTCACAAGACTGTTACTGCAGTGCAGCTTTAGGAAAACTGGTGTATGTTTATTGGGCATTTTTTTGCTTGGTCTAAAGTAGTGCTTACGTTTCATGTAGAAAAGCCAGCTATTTCTTCTTGAAAGAAGTTTGGTAAGGGGAAACTAACTTGAGAAATTTCCATGTGAGGACTTGGATAAGCGTGTGAGAAGCTTGCTGCAGGTGTAGCCTTTAGCTTCAGTTCTGGATGATTCCTATCCTGAAGCCTAGAAAAAGTATGAGTCACAGCTAGCAACTTAAAGGTAAAGGGATGATTCTTCTATTCCCTCTGTCTTATTGTAATACTAGTAGACTTTGCTAAAAGTTCAGCCGTAATGGGTCAGGAAAGATCTTTCTCCCCACCCTCCGCCCCCCACTACTACTTCTCTCCTTTGTTGTGGTCACACCCCAATGAACTAATTCACCCTTCAGTCTCTTTCCTCGGCTCTAGTAACCTCTGTTCTGCTTTCTGCCTCTAAGGATTCCCCCATTGTAGGACCCTCGCATATGTGAGAGTCATGCGCATTGGTCCTTCCCTATCTGTCTTCTTTCACACATCCTAAGATCCTCAGGATTCAGCTATGTTGGTATCACATATTAGAATGATAATGTACATTTCAAAATTGCTAGAAGAGTAGATTTTAAATTTTCTCATCACAGAAAACAAGTACGTAAGGTGATATGTTAAATACCTTGGTTTAAATAATCTTTTTACAATGGATGCATATATCAAAATATCACATTATACCCCATTGTTGTTGGGTGGCATCCAGTCGAATCCAACTCATAGTGACCCCAAGTACAATAGAAGAAAACACTACCCAACACTGTGCCATACACACCATCTTCATGTTTGAGCCCATTGTTGCAGTCACTGTTTCTTCTCATTTTCAGTTGTGCCCCATCAGCAAAAGGAGGTCCCAGGGGCTTTACTCCATTCCCATCACTAAGGTCGACTCTACTTTGAAGAAGTAACTCCTCCCCAGTCATTTCTTGCATGCCTTCCAACTTTGAGGGGCTCATTTTCTGGCACTCTATTTGACAGTGCTTCTCTTGTATTCATAGGGTTTTCAATGGCTAATTGTTTCAGAGGAGCTGGGGTTTAGCTCAGTTGGTAGAGTGCTGCCCCACCTCTCTGAGGATCTGGGTTCAATTCCCATCACCACAAAAGCGGGAGAAGGATATGGCAGTCCATTCCCAAAGCCATCCCGAAACAGTCAACCATTGAAAACCTTATGAGGGTAGCTATGAGGTGGACTTGACTCCACGGCACCTAACAACAACAGTAGTTGTTTCAGGAGTGAGCTGTTGGGTCCTTCTCCCTAGTTTTTCTGTTATCTTGTTGTGCTATGGGGGCTTGTGTGTTGCTGTGATGCTGAAAGCTGTGCCACTGGCATTTCAGATACCAGCAAGGTCACCCATGGTGGACAAGTTTCAGCTGAGCTTGTACCCCATAAATGTATAAAATTAATATTTCTTAATTAAAACTAAAAGCTCACATGCAGCCAAAAGGTGGAAAAACCTTAATGTTGATCAACAGGTAGTAGATAAGCAGAATGTGTAAACAAAATGTGTATACACAGAATAGAATACCATTCAGCCCTAAAGAGGAGAAAGGTCATCTGTATCTGTGAGCAAGTGGATCCAGGGAGGCAGAGTGATTGGATTAGGGCAGTGAGGCTGCAGACCAGGAACAGATACCACATCTCCTAAGAGGCTGCCTGGAGCTCCTTCCGCTCCTGGGTTCCTTACCAAGAATCCTAAGAATAAACTTCATAGGCTCTGTGTCCCTTTAAATTATAGGCAGGTGTTCATGGGCATTTCTGAGAGGAGAGTTTCTCCTGTGAGATACATAGGGGGTTTATAGAAAGCTAAGAATTGCTATCTTTCTAATCTTTCATATTATTTACTAAAATCTTTAGATGTTGAGTATCTCCCCCCCTTTTAATTATTTTGTGTACAGGCTTGCCTCTTTTATCACCGCTTTTTAATTGGTATGAAGTTGAAGTAAGAGTATGTACATTGTATGTTTTTTACTAAGTAGCTATTTACATTCTACTCTACTAGAAAACCATTTGCTTAGCCCTTTTTATAGCCCTCTCGAAATATGTTGGTTGTTTTCATTCCTCACTCCTTTGTGTTTTTATTTTTAATTTGGGGAGATGAAGGGGCCTTGTGCTGGTGGAGCCCAAATTCCTGTTGAATTTCTGTCACGTTTATTTTTACTGACAGTTTGTCTTGATTAACTAAGTCTCACTTCGGTTTGAATGATGATTTGTTCTCAGATATGGACGTATTCTCTAAATAAAACCTGTGTCTTTAAGGAACTCTTTAAATTGACACTGAATCTCACCACATAGTAAGAGCTATTCAGCACATTTGTGTCTGTTTTTCTTTTCTGTGGCCTATGATTGTTAACTTTCACTTAGTACGTGGCAGGGAAGGGAGAGATTTTATGGACTTGTTGCTCTTTTATTTTGCTTATGTTTTGATATTATGAATATATGGTCTGAAAATTCATCTTATATAAAATGTTGCCAGTCTGGCTAGAAGTCTCAGCCCCAGAAGAGCACACTGAGGCCCCTTCCAGCCTCAGGTAGGCGCACAGTCAAGTCCCTCAGTGCAAAGAGCCCATCCAAGGTCCCCTGCCTTGTTGGTGATGGACAGAGGAGGGAGGAGCCCTGGTCAGCAGGCTCATGGTTTTGTAAATGCTAGGAAGTGACGGTTCTAGGTGAGTGTGGCGTTGGAGTCACTGTGAACAGAGTGGTAGAGCTGGATGTACCTCACATATCATGAAGAAGGAACTTTGGAACCTATACCGTTCATGTGGGGAAGGGACAGCCGAAAAGCTCCACGTAGTAGCTAATGTGCAGACTTGGAAGCCAGACCTAAGTTAGCGTGTTGATGCCGCCACTTTCATCCATATTATTTCAGGTATATTGTTATTTCTCTTTTTCAAGTCTTGATTTCTTCATCTGATAAATAAGGGATAGTAAGACCATCCCCTAGAAGGGCAACCAGGCATCTGGTGTATATGGAGCAAATGATTTGGGAAAGTCACCTGCTCACTCTGGGTCTCAGGGTTGCCATCTTTTCATGGGTAACGCCGTGCCGCCTCCATCACAGGGTTGTTTAAACCAAGGAGATTTCTGCAAACGTGTTTTGTTAAACTCTAATGTGGGCTGTTTAAAAGGTTCTTACATGTAAAGATGTCAGAAGGTTAAACTCACTGATCAGTGAAGCTCAAGTTACAGTTGATGGGTCTAACAAGAATATCTTTTTTGTGATATTTGTCATAGTCTCCATGAACTAAAGTTAGCAGACCGTTGGGGAGTTGCAGAGCCACTGGTTCTGAACGCGGGGTCTGACTGTGACGCTGTGTCAGCCTGGGCAGGTCACTCAGTCTCGATGCCTTGTTTGTGACGGGACAAGTAAGAGGCCTGTCTTCAGTAGATTGCTTTGAGAAGTAGATGGAAGAGTCTATGAAGGTGTAACTCCGTGACTGATGTAAATACTGTCTATTATTGCCCTCTTCTACTTCTATGCCAGTATCAACTTTTCATGCATTAGGAAATTTTGCCAAGGTCTTGAAGTATTTTTAGGCAGCATTTGGATGCCCCAACGTGATAAAAACACTTTGAGGTTAATTTTCTGGTTTATTAGATACCACTTTAAGTTTCACTCTCTAATACATGCCTGGAGATGAAGGAATAATGAATTCTAAATCAGTAAAAAATTATTTACAAAGCCGAGCGGTGTGGTGCACAGACCTATACTTCCAGTGACTTGGGAGGCTGAGGCAGGAGGATCACGAGTTCAAGGTGAAAGAAAGCCTGTGCAACTTAGTGAGACCTGTCTTAAAAAGAATAAAAGTTGGGGCAGTTCATCAGTAGAGCACTTGTCTAGCATGCAGGAGGCCTTGGGTTCATCTCTCAAACTACTGGGGAAAAAAAGTGAACCAGGCTGGGTGGCTCCTGCTTGTAATTCCAGCTACAGGGCAGGATTGCAGGTTCAAGGCCAGAGGCAGCCTGTGTACCTTCGTGAAACCCTGTCTCAAGATAAAAGAGTAAAAAGTGGGCTTGGGGTGCCACTTAGTGGTATAGCACTTGCAAAACATATGAGGCCCTGCTCAGGGGTTGAACCCCTGACTAATGCCAAAAGTAAAAAAATAAAAAAAAATAAAATTCTGCTGCTATCTTTGTTGTTGTTAGGTGCCTTTGAGTTGAGTCTGACTCATAGCAATCCTGTGTATAACAGAACGAAACTCTCCCCAAAACTCTGCCATGCCTGGCACTTTTGTCAGTGCATCTCTGCTATTCATAGGGTTTTCAGTGGCTGATTATTTCATGAGTGGGCTGATGGGTCCTTCTTCCAAGCTTGCAGCACCCATTATTCTCTAGTGGTCTCCCATTCCAGCACTAACCAGGCCTGATCCTGCTTAGCTTTTGAGATCCGATGAGACCAGACACTGGGATAGGCTGTCATCTTTAGAAGAAAAGAATTTCTTTTAAGGATTTTAGCTCTGACTGGCCGTGGAGGCAGAAGCAGGAGGATCGCAAGTTCAAGACTAGAGGCAGTCTGCGTAACTTAGCGAGACCCTGTCTCAAAAAGTAAAAAAAATGGGCTGAGGTGCAGCTCAGTGGTCCAGCACTTGCAGAGCATGCAGGGGAGAGGCCCTGGGTTCAACCCCCAGTACTGCAAAAAAAAAAAAAAAAAAAAAAAAAAAAAAAAAAAAAAAAAAAAAAAAAAAAAAAAAAAAAAAAAGGAAAAAAAATAACAACAACAAAAAACCAAAAACAGGCTGGGCGTGCAGCTCAGTGGTTCAGCACTTGCAAAACATGAGGCCCTGGGTTCAACACCTAGTTCCACCAAAAAAAAAAAAAAAAAGAATTTTAGCTCTGAAGTGTTGACATAAAAGTGCTGAAATATTTCACTTGTCATAAGAGCCCATTTTAAAGTATTTGCCTTCGTAAACTTAATCTCATTTTTAATATCAATTCTATGAATCCTTGTTTGTGGAATGGTTGCACTGCACTAGAAGGTGTAATTGGTACACTGCAGAAATTACTTTATTTCAGCCTCTGACAGCCTTCCTGAAGTAGATGATTGTGTTTTGTGGATGAAGTATGAAGGCTCAGAGAACAAAAGTAACTAGCTCAAGGCTGTATTGAAAGTGGAGCTGTATTACACACACAGCTGGAATTCTAAGCCAGGCCATGTTCTTGCCTCTACAAAATTTGACAGAGACATTCATAAGACGTTCCTGATTGCATGGTTAAACAGCACTTGATCATGACAGGGTTAAGTACTTCTCAGCCATGGCCTCTGTCTTTCCTGAAGAAAACAGGTCTTCACTGTAATAATTTTTCATTTATCTTACTCATCATTTGATTTTTTTAAAAGCACGGTTGGTTATGTCAGTGGGTATGGGGGTACCTGTACCCCAGTGTCAGCACCTGTCCTGAGGAGTTCCCCTTCTGCAAATCTCCATTCAGGGGAGGTGCCAGGTCCTTGGCTCCATCACAAAAAAGAATTTTAGGATGAGTCAGTAAGAAGGTGAAGCAGTTTGAAGTTCCTTAGGTAAGGGAAAGGGACAGTACAGTATGCAGCGCGAGTGTGGGTGTCTGGAGAGAGACGCGGGGAGCAGGTCTAGAGAAGGAAGCGTGGGTCCAGAGTTCAGGTCCTTCCCCAGCAACAATTACCCGCCCTCCCAGGCAGCACATACCGTGGTTTCTGTTTCCCCTTATAAAAGAAAGTATACAAGACATAGAAATGATAGTGTGGAATATGTTGTTGTTAGGTGCTATAGGCTAAGTTTATTAAAGATATGGATTAGAGAGTATACCTTTAAGACATGAAGGTGGGCAGTAGTGAAGGCTACTGCTGCCCAGAACCGAGGTCACATTGTCTTTTATAGTGGAGATTGAGCGTTGGAGCCTGTTCCCAAAAGGGGTTAATGGATTCCCAGTGTCTTCAAAGAACTTGGCTCAGAGATGGGCATTTCAAAAGGTTAGAAATTTAGGCAGCTACTGGTCTTGATAAGGAACAGAATTCTCACACAGTCTTTTCATGCTTCCCGGATGAATGTAGAAGTGAGGAGTGATTTAATTCTGCCTCCTCCTAGCAAGTATGCTGTTAGTAAGGGTATTACCTGTCAGGGAAGCACTGACCATTAGACCAAAGCCTTTGTCCCATAGGAGGCTCACATTGATGTTCATATGACAGGTGGCTGGGAAGCACATGGCTGGACTGGGAGGCAGCTGGCTGCAGAGCCCTCTTCTCCCTTTCTTCCTGCTTATTACCCTCTAACTGTTATGCTCAAGCTGTCATTTAAAATTGATTCTTAAAACAGCCGATGGGTGGATGGGGTAGGTATTATTGCTGTTCTACAGTGAGGAAACTGAGCCAAGAGAAGTGTCTTGCCCAGGGCCACAGAGTAACAGAACCAGGCTTAGATCTGAAGTACCCTGACCTGCCCAGGTGGTCTGGCACACGTGCTCATGCAGAACAGACTCAGCCCGCAGCAGCTGCCCTCAGCCTTGGGGTGTAGCAGGCAGGGTTGGCCCCTCTCAGGGTTTGTGCTCTGAAGTTCTTGGTTCTTCCCTCTGAGATGCTAACACATGAAACCTGAGTTCAAGGGTCAGCGAGTACAGCCACAGCTCAGGTGCACGGGTTGTAGAGTAGAAGCAAGTACTGTTGCATAAGTTGTTCCTCAATTGCCTTTTCAGAATCCTCTTCCAGGACTTGACACGTGGGTCCTCAGTACCTTGTCTGGTGAAAACGAGTTTGGAGCCTTCGCTTTTATTGCGAGGTAAAAGGGTGAAACAGAGGTACAAACTTAGTTTCAAAGGAGTGGCCGGAGAGCAGGACTTGGAGTGATTGACGTTCTTCTGGCCTGAATTTCATCCATCCATCCCCTTCTCTGCCCACCTCCTTGACCTCCTTTGTCACTGTGTGGTCCAGGCCTTTGTGTTTTGGTAAAGAGGAAGTGGTAGAAAACGAGGTGGAAACTGGAGACAGAGGTGGAGCATAACATTTACCAAATACAAATACCTGCTTTTTGTTATGCACAGACTCCTGAGGTGTAGTTGATACATTTAGTATTCTGTGAGTGCAAAAATCAACCCAGAGGCCCTGCTGGTATCTGAAATGCTGCTGACATAGCTTTCAGCGTCATGGCAACATGCAGATTCCCCACAACATGACATAATGGGGGAGTTAGACTATAGACGCTGTAACTCAGGATAAGTTTTCATCAACATATTTTCTAGAAGGAATTTTTTATTAGGATTCTTAAACACATCACAAAAATCTTGTACCTGCTGACATTGATTAGTATTGTATAACAGTCACTACGATGAGGTTTTACTTAAATGTTTAGAATCCACAGATGCACATATGGATTTGTATTCTTGAAGTATTATTATTAAAGTGTCTTGTTTTGATATTGACTAATTAAAATAAAATGTACTTGGGCACCTCATTTCTTAAAACACATTTCCCCTCATACATTTATATGTGGATTGATGGCTTATCATAGTTGTTATATGTGATTATGGCCATTTTGTCGGTCTTAACGAAATTTGGAGGTGACAGTGTTGATATTCTACTTTTAGTTTTTTTTTGTATAAGACGTAATTTACAAATAGAACTTTCCCTTGAAAGACATATGACCTAAACAGAATGAGATACCTATAATTAAAAAAATATTTTACTGTTTAATGTAACGATGGCATGTTAACAAAAAAGTCAAATTGGAGTTTTATATAGTCTAATATCTGTAATTCTTCTTTATACCATTTAATTTTTTTATAAACACTTGTTGGATTAAAAAAAGATAAAATTTTCTCACTCAAGTTATCTATCCAGTACCTTCTCTAAATACTGCCAAACTAGTTTTCTGTTTATCCATTTGAAAACTCGTGTTTTTGCCATTAATAGTTTATATAATCATGAATTACTATAGCATTTTACTCTTGTAAACATGTGTATTTTGTGCTTTAATTAGACAGTAGGATTTCTACCTAAAAACACATCAGGAGACGTGTACTTTACACTGTGGAGAGTGCTTACGGAATACTTAGTTTCATACTATTTCCTGTGCTAGTGGGTTAGAGTGACTGATCTGATCGTGGAACGTCTTCGTTCACTTGGGTATCAGCTGACTTTAACAGAGTGGCAAGACCAAACTTGGGTGAATCCCTGGCATTTAACATCTACAGGCCTCAGTTTCTTCATCTAGGAAATAGCAAACAATAGTACATACATCATAGATCTATTAGGGTTAAACAAGAACATGTTTGTAAAGTTCTTAGAAATCTAACGTGTCTATTTGGAGAGCTGGGAAAGAAGAGTCACTGAGGGGCATGCCCTGGGAAGAGAGGAAGGTGGTCCTCATGGAAGAGAACAAATTATTCTAGAATTACTAGGCTTCTAGAATTACTGGAATTCCAGAATTCCAGACTAACTCCCTTGCTTTCCCACACTCTACCATATGGGTGCCCATGCCATGAGGTCATATAGCCAAGGAGATCCTCGCCACAGCTGCCCCTGTGCTGCGAGGACTTGTGGCATGAGATACTTCATTACTGTAATGAAAACTGGGCTGACATACCCAACCCCCAAAAAAGGAGGAAGGAAGAGGGAGGGAAACTGAGCATCGATGCTAAAATTTCTAGTGAGTTCATGTATGTACAAATGCATGTCCAACTATCCGTGGCCCAGCAGTGAGTCCCCGACACATAGCTAAGACTGTAGCTTGGTTTGAGGGGAAGCAGTTCTCTCCCTCTCACCCACAGTGGTGCTGCTTCTAGAGTTCAGGCTCTCCAGCTCCACCTCAGTGGAACCATGACTGATTTCATAGACCTCACTGAGGCTTGGCAGGGTTATGGTGATGTGGTTTCATGGAAGATATTGTAGTAGTCCTCAAATACGGAACTAGGCGCTGCATTTCCTTGTCAGAGGTAGACTCAGAGTAAAAGACGCCTCGTGGGAGGCTGACCCATCTGCTTTTCTCCATTCTTAAAGTAGTATGAAGCCAGGACTGACATAGGATGGGCTTGAGATATTCATGGTGCCTGGGCAGGCGTGTGTGAGTATCACTTTTCAAAATGATGCATTGTTAATCTTTATTGTTTCTCTCTGATATTTTCTGCTGTGGCTTTTTGCTGTAATTTAACAAGCAGCAACTTGGAACTTCCTCCGAATGACTAGTGTTATTAGAACTGGAAATTTGTTTTCCCCTGTAGGTAGTTTGATTAGGTTTGATGTGTGTTCTTAGTGTTAAACACTGGGTTGTTTGGAGTTACAGCGTGCTAGGCAAGGTGGGATGGCAGTGAGGCTGGGTGGTTATTGATTGTTACAGAGCTGCGAGGGTGCTGGGAAGTTGGTTGAAATCCACCCTGGGTGTGTCAGGCTTGCTGCTTCTGTACTTGGATGTGGTCATAATTTGAAAACTGTTGTAGCGGTGCATCATTGTGGAGAGTGAAGAGGCACATCAGGGCTAGAACTGGCTCTCGGTGCAGGTTCTGACCTTATCACCTAGTAGCTGTGTCTTCTTGGGTAAATTATCTCCAACCCTGATTTTTCTCACATTCAAAAGTAAGTACAGATACCTGCCTCAGAGATGTGAGAAAGCAACATTGTGTCACCTGCTTCCAAGCCATGTGGTTAATGTTGCTAGCTACTCTCTTGATTTCTCTCTTTCCCTTCCTCCTCTTAAAGCTTTGTCACCACCACTGAGAGTAAGATCCTCATTCCCACCAGGATTTGCATGGATCTGTGAGATCTGAACCCTGTCCAGTACAGTGGTATATCTGTGTTCCCCACACTCAGGAGGTGGAGGCAGAAGGACCATGAGGTCAAGGCCAGCCAGGGCTACATAGGGAGTCCCAGGCTGGCCTGAACTACAGAGACTCTGTCTTAAAAACAAAACAAAACAATGTAATATTACTATAACACAGTGATCAAATATGTACTTTATATTTACTATGCACCAACTCCTAATAATAATCTTTTAAAGTAATTTTTTCCCACTTGATCTTGATGATCCACGGGGTTTCGTTGTCATGGCTTTTTAGTCTTGTTTGTCCCCTGTGCTTTTTAGGTCATCTCTGCTCATTGTGTTGTGAGCAGAGATTGTGCTCACAACATTGTGTTGTGTTGTATTAGAATTACATCTTTAGGTTATCTGTCCCTCAGCAGAGAGTGATGATCTCAAATCGTTTTAAACTTGTTGAAGAATATAGAAAACTGTTCCTATTCTTCTGTCCTGGAGAGGAATTCTAACAAATACTGAGTAGCTTGACTGTGCCCAGAGGCTGTTCAGAGTAGGGGAGATCGGCAGTTCAGAGATGCACGGAGCTTGTCCGCAGCAGGGTTTTGGGTGATGAGGAGCTCGTGACGGTGCGGTGCAACAGTCTTGCTGAGCACAGAAGGAGCTGCTCCTCAAGCCGTGCTGGAAGCCAGATATTTTCAAGGCTCTGGAGGATGTTTGCAAACAGCATAGATTGGCTTTGACAGGAAGATTGCAAGTTTCAAGGTGATCGTGACATCAACCTTTCATACCTTGGGATCGAGTTGAATGTGACAATCTAAGAAATGTCAGTCCGTCTGATGTAGTAATGAAACAATGCCTGGACTGCATAATTGCCACAATTACAGTAAAATACCCTTTCCTTTCTTCGTAATGATAGTTTTCTCACTGGGATTAAAAAAAAAAGATGCTCTAGAGATCTCTGTAGACCTTCCTGTAGTACTTACTGCTCCTCGTCCTACAGACCTCCTTTTCCCTCACTTCTAAAGATCTCAGCTGAGGCTGTGGTGCCTCTTAATTCACCAACTGAGACAAGCAGAATTTCTAGCCTACTTGTAGATAGGCTTTTCTGTCCTGCCAGACTTGATTTCAGTTAAATCTCTGTGCACATTTTCCAACATAGACTTTACATACCTAGACAGAAATCCAAGCTGAGGGACAGCTTAATGACTAACTCTAGACACTGGAAGCGCTTCTGCTCAAGACAGTTTTCAGTAGAAGGAAAGTGGCTTTAAAATGGACAATGTGGTATTGTACATAAAGAATTTCTGTGCTTTGGGAATTGTAGAACATTTAGATGCACGTAGGGTTTCAGGTGTGAGCCCGCAGCCCATCTGGTTGGGAGGGTAGATGGAGACAAATCAGGGCTCTGCCTTCCCTCTCCTGGCTTCATTGTCATAGCAACTATTTCTGGATGTATTTTGTCCTGAAAACATTCTACTACTTAAAACTTAGAAAACTCACATCCTTCAGTGTCTTTTGTGAGCGTATACCTAGCCACAGTCTCCTGAGATTCCTTGCATTTTGATCTAAAACTCCAGGTTCCTTCTTCATAGGTATTTGCTGCCTGTTCAATGCTTTTGGAGCAAGAGAATGTTGACATTGCTGTTGTGGAAGTGGGTGATGGTGAAACTACTGATTCATGTGAGCTGTTTGGACCCCTACTGACAGTCCTTCAGATAGTTGACTCTGTTCCCAATCTGTTCTCTCAAGGGGTGCATTTCCCCAACTGTGAGACAGGGTACATTTTGGTCAGTACTTCCATTATTTGATGACCATCACTAGTCATCATTTAATTGGTTATAGTTTTTTTGCTTTTCAGTGCTACATAACACAGTGGTTCTTTTACAATTAATAGCATCTTAATTTTGGTGAAATATGGTTTATTTCGTGCATACAATGCTACATGTGCAAGGGTAAAACCCCTAACAGATTCTTCCTTGCTTTGCATCTGTGGAGGTGACAGGAGTGCTGATAAGGCAGACGATGGCTGTGCAATAGTCTGTGATGTTTGACTTTAGACTGTGTGTTCAGTTTTGTTTTGAGAAGAGGTGTCATGCTTCTCCTTGTAGCTCTGGTGTCCAGTGTGGTGCCTGCCATTTAAAACGCTTTCAGTAACTGCTTCCTTAAGTGAGCTTGGAATACTGCATTACGAAGCTAGGTGGTGAAAAACAATATTGCAGTTAGGAGTGACGAGGAAAAAAGAAAATGACTCAGTTCAAGAGGAAATTATTAATTCTACAAGGGAAGAAAATAATCACAGTACTTTCCTTGGATCAGCTACAGGCAGACTTTCTAGATGCATAATAATGTGGACGCTGAATACGGATTTAACCAAATTAAACCTGTTATGAGCAAGGGGCACGCTGTGTGGTGTGTGTGTTTCAGGACAGCGAGCAGAGCCCACGTTCTGTGTGGGAGGTGACTTTGTAACGTGTCATCCCTCTCGCTTCCAGCTTCCTCTGCTGTGTCTGCTGTGCTTTGAGATTCTGCTGTTCGGAGACGTGGTGTTCTATGTAACATGGCCAAAGACATTAGGCCAGGATTTCATTTGCCAGCCAGAAAGTAGTTACTAGGAAAAATTCTGTGTACACTCTTATGTCTGTGTCACGTACTGACTTTAGCTCATAAACCTTCAGTAAGTTGCAACTCTAATAAATATCTTAAGGAATTTGTATTTCCAGGGAGCAGGACACATGTATAAATAACTATTAAATAGATGAATGAGGTTGTTTAAAAAACAAAACAATAGAGTAATACAATAAGGACCTTGTATTTAGAAGGAAGGCAATATCCTATAGCAGTACAAAGAAGAAAGGAAAAAGATCAGGAAACCAGACCACGGGAGGTGGGTTATGAGCTGGTTGGCGTCTGGCTGAAGAGGTTTGGGGATGGGCATTTAGAGTTTGGCACTGGTGAGCGTGACGGGAAAGCAGCACCAGTGCCATGACTTAGAGCGCGTCTGTGGCCAGGCAGAAGAGCTGCTGGTGTTAGCCTGGCCCAGGACGGCCCCGTCGCAGGTGGGAAGGTGGGGTTTTTAGTTCTGGCTCCACCTACTGGTTGGGGAGGCTTTGTCATGAGCGTCTGTGGTTCTGTGCTTTATTGTAGCCACACAATAGAGATAGGGTGCTTTGTAGAATGATGGCAATTAAAGAGAAGGTCTTAGGTGGTGTGGGCCCAGAGTATAAGTTTTGTTCCCAATGCAAAACAGAACAAACAAAACAAACCCAAAACAAATGAAAAGTTATTTTCTTTTTCAGAGCAAAACTTTTGACCAAGAGAATGACATCATTATGACTTGAAAACAGTTACTTCTGGTAGATTCAGAAGGTGGTGGAGGTTCAAGGGTAGCTGGCCTGTGACAAGAATAGCTGTGACACTCCTGCAAGTCAACAAAGATCTAAACTAGGGCAATAACTGTAGGAACCGAAATAAGGGGCGGAAGAGGAGAAGTGTTGCAAACATAAAATCTGCATAATGTTCTGAAGAGGGAAACAGTGTTGCTGGGGGTAACACAAGGTTCATTGATGCCAAAAAAGTTTGAGGTTGCTGGTTTGGAAGTGGAGGGAGTATAAAATTGAGATTTCTTGGTAAAGGTATCTATCCAGTAGTTGTGATTGTAGGGCAGGAACTCAGACTTTGAGGCTGGAGAGAGATTTGGCAGGTGACCTGGGATCTTGAAAAAGGGTGAATGAGAAAGAAGGACCAAGTTCATGGTGGGGGGGAGCGGGGGAGGAGGAAGAGCCAGGGCAGCAGGGAACGGGTGGTGCGGTCACTGTAGATGTCAAGTGAGAGTGCGTTTCAAGAGATTCAGGTCAGCATTTTTAAATTGTGTAGAACTCAAGGGTGATGAGCACCAAGAAGGCCACTGGTTTGGGGATTTATTTGTCACTGGAGACCTGTGACAAGAGTTGTACTTGGAGTGAGATTGAGTAGGAGCTGCCTGCATAGCCTGGAAGTTTGAGGAAGGAGAAATGGCAGGCGACTTCTTGGAGGGGAGGAGCAGACAGTTTTCAGTAGAATCATATTCCAGGCTCCTCAACTCCAGCCTCTTGACAGTTTGGGCCTGATAATTCCTTGTTGTAGGCAACTTCCCCTCTCCCTCAAGCAGTAGCCAGCAAAGATGACCCCACACATTGTTCCACGTCCCCTGGGGCCAGGTTCCTCAGCGAGCGCTGTTGGTCTACAGGATTGCTGCTGTTTCCTCCCTCTGCCCAGTCATTTTTACTGCTGGGGCTGCTCTGTCTGCTGCTGGTGTGGGGATTGCTGCCACAAGTGCAGACACAGTGGGAAACTAGGGACAGCCAGGAGGTGATTACTGAGGCAGAGATCTGAGGGGGCAGGAGGAAACAGCACCCAGTGTCTAGATGTGTCCTGGAGTTGGAGAGGGTGGACACAAGAAGCCTTGTGGGGGCCCCCCTTGTTGTTTTCCTCATTGCTGTTTCAGTAGGTGAAGATTGTTTTGGCTCATGTTGGATGGCCTTGAGCTTCTTACTCAGAAAGGAGAAAAGGTCAGCTGAGAACAAAGTAGAAAGGTTAGTGTTTGGCATTTGTAGAGATGACAGAAGTGTAACTGCTGTGGTGATGGATCGATACACGAATGAGTAGAAGCATGACTGAGCAGTGGTGAAGCCTAGTGAATAGAGACTTTTAAAAAGTTGATAAAGACACGAATTAACATCTTTCTAAAAATTATTAAAATATTCACATGTTGGGGTAGAGGACAACCTATGTAACCCGACAACCTTGACACTATTTTTATGTGTGCATTTTGCTATCTAGACTTGATGTACATTTTCTACCCTTTTTATTTTGCATATTTTGCTGAACACTGTGGATTTCAAAGTTGTTGATCTGTTATTTCAGTTATTTTTAATGGCTACATTGTACTCCATAGACCTATTTATTCTTTAACTTAACCAGTGTTCTAGTTATTTATTAGTTAACACTTTTCAATGCTGTTATACCTAAAGCTATAGTAAATATTCTTATGCATAGAAATTTCCTAAATTTTATTAGTGGACTTAATCAGGGTTTTTATACAATGCTTAACTCAGAGCAGGAAATGTATTTGCTTAAATGTTACCACATTTAAAATTGCAACTTTCATCCTTGCTTTATTTCCTTCCACACTTGCTGTCTTCTGTAGTAGTAGTAGTAGTAGTAGTTGTTGTTGTTGGGTGCTGTTGTTGGATCCAGCTCACAGTGACCCTACGTACAACAGAAGGAAACACTCCCCCACACTGTGCCACGCACATGATCTTTTTATATTTGAGCCCAACATTGCAGCCACTATGATTCTTCTCATTTTGAGTTGGGCCAGATCAGCAAAAGGAGGTCCCAGAGGCTTTACTCCAATTGTGTCATTAAGGTTGGTCTCTACATTGAGGTTGAGGAGGCAACTCTTCCCCAGTTGTTTTTTGAATGCCTTCCAGCCTGGGGGACTCATTTTCAGTCACTATATTTGACAGGGCCTCTCTGCTATTCTTAGGGTTTTCCATGGCTAATTGTTTCAGAAGTGGGCTTGCCAGGTCCTTCTCCATAGTCTGTCTTAGTCTGGAAGCTCAGCTGAAACCTGTCGGGTGACCCTGCTGGTATCAGAAATACCAGTGACTGAAAGCAGCCTCTAGGTGTTATTTGCCTGCAGCCGTAGCCCTGTGGCATCTGATCCCATCAGATCTCGGAAGCAGGGTCGGGCCTGGTTAGTCCTTGGATGGGAGACTTCCTGGGAACACGAGGTGCTATAGGCTTGGGAGACGGACCTGGCAACCCACTCCCAAAAACCAATCTGCTATTGAAAACCCTATGAACAGCAGAGAAGCACTGACACAGGAGTGTTTTCGCCTGTTGTATGGAGGGTCGCTATGAGTCGGATACCGGCTTGATGGCACCTAACAACAACAACAAAGTGTTATTTATCTTCATTGCTCTTTCCTTCCTTGCTAAGCATATAATGCCCTAACAGGAGAGGGCTTTTTTTTTTTTTTTTTTTTTTACACCAGCACCTAGCACAGGGATACTTGCTGAATGAAAGGCAGGATGGCTATGGAAAAGTGTTAGTGGCAACAGATATTCATGGAAGACAGTGGGAAACAGTTGCAAGGACAGGTCTACAGAAGACCTGGGAAACCACAAAGCTCCCAGGGACAGGGAATCTGGAGGTTGAGAGTCCCTGGGGGTCATGCGACCTCAAAAGCACATTCCTCTGGAAAGAGGTAGGGGTAAAAGCTAAATTGGCTGTGGTTAGAGAAGGGAATTTCACAAGGGCTACATAGTAGAAATGAAACAATTTGAGAATTAATAGTGGTGGGTTGGTGGAATACTGTTTTGTTGGAATTGACCTGCATCATGTATTAATTGCCCCTTTGGCAAACAGTCCCCTCTCAGCTTGTTAATATTTGGTTCACACTGAATGGTGGCATACAAATCAGGTTTGTTTTTCAAAGGTGTCTCTTTGTTGGAATATGGCTGAATATGTTAATCAGAGCAAACAGCTGTGCCAGTAATATCTGTCAGACAATTAAACAGACTCAGTGACAAAGTTAACAACCCCACTTTGAAAGCTGTATTTACAGAGGAGAAGTCTGCTCCTCATTTTGTGTAACTGATTGACTTCTTGAGTCATTCTACGGAACTTTTAAGAAACTATTTTATAGGTGCCTTTCTCTTTGAGACTATTTTACTCTACATAGAGCACCTTGGCAAAGACACAAAACGTTTAGCATGGCATATTGCCAACATTTAGGGAGCTACTTTTGTGCATGGAAATTGCAGTGGTGATCTTTTGGAGCAGCCTTAGTTGTTACCCTGAGCCTATGCATGATTTTCTACTGTCTTAAAGTTTTCAACCATACCATATTTACTTCTAAAGTTTTGTTTATTCTCAAGTGAGTTGATAAGGACAGGTGCACTTTAGTAGGAAAAACTGGAGAAACTGTAGAAGTATTCAGTCTCTCCCACATTTGTCAGTGGACAGTATGTCTGTTGGGCTGGGGTTTAGCTCAGTTGGTAGAGTGCTGCTCCACACTCTCTGAGGACCTTGGTTCGCTCCTCAGCAGTGCACAAGTGGGACAAGGACCTGGCAGCCCACTCCTGAAACAGCCAGCCATTAAAGACCCTGTGAGGGTCACTACCTAACAACAACAGTACGTCTGTTACTTCTTATCCCCCCTCCCCCCCTTTTCTTTGGTGGTACTGGAGGGCTGAGCCCAGGGCCTTGTACATACTTTGCAAGCACTCTACCACTGAGCTGCACCCTCAGACTCTTTTTTATTTTTCCTCTTGAGACAAGTAAGTTACATAGGCTACCTCTGGCCTTGAACTTGTTATCCTCCTGCGTGCCCTCCCTTGTCTCTGGGATTACACTTTTTACTGCTTTAGTTTCTTACATTTCAGAACATGACAGTGATCTCAAGTATAATCTTTCTCTTTCCTCCCAGAATCTCTAGGATAATTTATCATTGGCCTATTGCCTTACGTGGAATATAATACTAATAATACAGGCGGCTAAAGAATGTTAATGCAGTAAAGAAGGAGAAAATACAGTTCTTGATAAGGAGGAGAGGGTGGGTAGAAAGCATATTCTATTATTGTTCCCAGTCTTTGAGCTACTAGGCATCTAATCAGGTGTCTGAGCATGGTTTTCAGTTAGGTTTAAAATTTTCAAAGGGAATAACTCTCTGATAAATGTAGGAAACAAGACTAGGGAGGGAAGGCTTACTTGGAATTATTTTAAAATGAGCACAAGGTGTAGGAATAAAGGCACCATTGTGTGCAACTTCTTTCTCCATACCAAATGCTGCAAGTATAGTTCTTTGTGTTCTTTTTTGCTAATTATCAAAATAGTGCTTGGATTATTACATTCCTATGTGCAAATTATGAAATTAAGTCCCTGAAAAGTTAAGAAAGTTATAATGTCATTTAGCTACGAAATGTAGTACTGGGATTTGATTCCAGAAATCTCCAACTCTGCATTATACTCTGTATCAAACTAACAAGAAATGGCACCAAGGATTAGAGCTTCAGAAATTTGTATTTGTGTTGAAAGCAGAAGCAGCTCCCTAACGCTGTGTCAGGGTATAGTAATTGAGATTGTGGCTTGTGTGGATGTCACCCTGTGCTTCATTCCCAGTTACCTTACGCACTCAAATTCCTTCATCTCGTATGAAAAACACTAGACACCAGGCAGTAGCATTGTGGACATCAGTGTCCCATGTAGGAACAAAGGTGGAATTGGAATTCCTGCGGCCTTTATATAAGAAGGGCTGAGATTTAGCTCAGTGGGTAGAGCGCTGCGCTCCAGTCTCTGAGGACCCGAGTTCAATTCCCAGCACCACAAAAATGGGAGAAGGGCCTGGCAATCCACTCCCAAGGCAATCCCGAAGCACTCAGCCATTGAAAACCCTATGAGGGTCGCTATGAGTCGGATACCGACTCGACGGCACCTAACAACAACAACAACAATTATATAAGAAATCCACTTGCCTCGATCGATCAGATCAATTGATTTATAATACTACAAAATTCATCAGCGAGAACCACTCTGAGATTTTGTATTTTGAGGTCTGTGCCAGAAATCCTTTGTTATAATCTTCCTTTGGCAGCTTTATCTGCGTATCATGTAGGTTTATAATGATAAGAGTTGAACAAAGTCTTTTTAAAAATTTATTTATTTATTTATTTTTGTGGTACTGGGGAATCAAACTCAGGGCCTTGGATATGCTAGGCAGGTGTTCTACCACTGAGCTATATAGCCAGCCTTGTTTTTTAAATTGAAAAAAAATTCTAACTTGAAGTTCTTGGAACCAAGAGTTTCATTCAAAACAGGATTTTATAATTAAGAATAGTAGTATAAAATGGCATTAGAGTAGTTTTTCCTTGTGTGGTTGACTTGAAATTTAGGGTGTTTCCTCTACCTCTTAAAAACATTGGAGTGCCCGTGCATGGGTTTGGTAGCTGGTTTTTCCCTACATGATATAACCAACTTAAGAGCAACTCTTAATAAGCCTTGCTGCTATTGAAAGCCAGGCCCCAACCATCTTCCTTACACGTCCTCATTATTTGGTTGTTGGCACAATATTAATGACTTTAATATCCCAGACTTTTCTTGATCAGAAGAACTTCCTTAGGGACTATTCCCTCTAATTTTCGCTTAACTCATCTGTGATGTCTTGTGAGGACAGAGGAAGTTGTTACATGCTTTGGTCAGCCATAATTTTACTATAGAGCCTCAAAGAGCAGCCAGATTAGAAAGGTGACTTTACACTTGGGAGGTTCACCTTGCCTTGGAGGTGGAGTCGTATGCTAACAAGTGACTGCTTGCTTGCAGGGAGAATGCGGGAGAGCCAGACTCCTGGGGCAGCTTGTCCCACGAGATCCCTTACGAAGATTGTTCGGTGAGGTATCATCGCGAGCTGGACGTCTACACGCTGACCTCCGAGTCCAAGTTGCGCCATGAATCCCCATTTTCTGGAGATAGCTGCTCTGGACATATTTTTAAACTTATGAATATCCAACAGCAGCTAATGGTAAGGGGAAGTTTTTGTTTCGGGGGTGTTCGTGTTTGTCTTCACTTCCTCCAGTGAACTCTGCTCTATGGGATAGAAAAACGCCTCCACCAAGTGTGGTGCAACCGGCCTAGCAGTATTAGCAGTGTTAATGCCACCACTTAAGATGCAGAAAGCACTGGGGCTGTAGCAGTGGGGGCCTGAGGTCTTTAAATTGATTTCTTCCAGGTTTCTGAAATAACGAAAGATACTCAAACATACATATTGTGGATTTAAAAACGTGCAACAACTAGGAAAAGATTTTCCTGGCATAGCAGAGATTGGCCTGAGTTTAGTTTAACATTTTAGAGCTGAACAAGGAGAAACAGTTCTGAGACCATTGCTGAAGAACAAGAGCCAGACTGGCTGTCGGTGATGCTTCCTCACAGCCCTCTAGTGATGCTGCTGCTCCCGCAGTTAAGCTGATGGTGATGTTCTCAGAAAGATCGCTTACAATAGAGATTCTGTAATCCACTCAAGTCTTGAAGATAAAGCTGTTGCCAGACATAACGACATTACAGACTCCCTGTCGCATTTGTTGTGGGCAATATAAATGTCATGTGGGTGCATCTCTCTCTGAAAGGCTGAGTCTAATTTTTCCGCTCAGTTTATTTCAGAGCTGATTTGATTTGGAAAGAGCTTGATCATAATTTCATTTAAGGTCATTGAGGTCAGCTCAATGCCAGAGGCATCTTGGGGAGCAGATATTCCTTCTGAGACAAGCTCGTGGGAGACTCCGTGGCAGGGTTGTGTGGTGTGCCTGCCCCTCCCCTTCTGACTTGTTTGTTGTAAAACAGTCATTTTATTTTCCTTTGAGTGGACTGCTAGGAAGTCAGATAGTTCAGTTGAAAATAATCAGTTTGCAGGTGTCAAAGCTACCTGCATGGAATGGTTGGCAGGAAAACACGGGGGGAAAAAAAGCGTGTTAGGAGCTCTACAATTCCTTAAGCAGCTTGGCTTGTGTCTGCGGGTCTCTGCTGTAATGTCCCTATTGGTTAAAAGTACCGACCTGCTGTCCTCATTTTTAGAAGACTGTCATTTTGGTAGCAATGGAAACAAGTTAATTTTGAATACATGTAAAGAGCGTACTATACAAGCATTTCGTGAAAAACTCATTTTTCTTATATTCTCTAGTAGAAAGGCGTTAGTGACAGTGACACATTTTCTTCTTTTTGTGTGTAAACACACTCATCAGAACAGCGTGATGACATAGCACTCGGTGTTCACCAAATGAGTAGATGAGAGGGGTGTGACAGGAGGTAGAGAAGGGCAGACCAGATGTGTTAAAATAACTTCCACATGTTAAGCAAGTAACATTATGATACTTATTTAACTTTTGATACAAAGATAAACTGAAGACTCACCTGTATTTTTCTCTTTGTTTTTCCTAACCCTTGTACATGTACGTGGGGTCTTTGCGTAATCAAAGCCTTTGCCGCTCCAGCATTGTATTGTACTTTGCTGCTTGTCCTGTATTGTGCACGGTTAACATTTATGTAACAATAATCCTTGTACATGTACATGGGGTCTTTGCGTAATCAAAGCCTTTGCCGCTCCGGCATTGTACTGTGCTTTTGCTGCTCGTCCTGTATTGTGCATGGTTCACATTTATGTAACAATAATCCTTGTACATGTACATGGGGTCTTTGCGTAATCAAAGCCTTTGCCGCTCCGGCATTGTACTGTG